>CM035422.1:106138256-106158256 GCA_020310875.1 Ceratopteris richardii | reverse complement strand
TAATAGTAAAGAAACATATATCGTTCATGTCTCTATCTATGAAATATTAGAACTAAAAGTCTAATATATTTACAATAATTAGTTCTTCACATGTAGGAGACAAAGGTGGAGTTCCTTCTCATTGATCACAATCTGATTGTGTAGCAAAAAAAGCCATTATATATTGATAACTTAATTATATAATTACATACACATTCTTATGTATAAATTTACACAGATCTATATTTGCATGCTGAGTCTATTGCCTATGCTTAGAGTGATCTGTACCATTGCAATTTCGTTTTGAGAAGCTATAGATGGTCAAATGAAGGGTCTCTCTCTGGATTCTTTGTAGTGCCCCTTTCTCTCTTGCCTTCAATTCCTCTCTCTCTCTCTCTCAGTCGAATTTTTGCATGGCCATTTGCATCGCCTTCCTCTCCTACAACAACCTCTCTCTCTCTCTCTCTCTCTCTCTCTCTCTCTCTCTCTCTCTCTCTCTCTCTCTCTCTCTCTCTCTCTCTCTCTCTATCTATCTCTCTCTCTCTCTCTCTGTGTGTGTGTGTGTGTTCCTTGCAAGTTCTACTGCAGTGCCGATGATCTACAGATCTCTCTCTCTCTCTCTCTCTTTGTGTGTGTGTGTCTTGGATAGTTTGCCTCTGCTCATGATTCACAGAAGTTTGTGTTTCCTAAGGGACACAACATTCGATTGAGAATCAAGCGATGAAGATGTACAAATCTGATCCTTTGCACACAGATGCTTAATCTGCTCAAGAAGCCTGGGATGTTCTGATTGAAGAAGACATTGTTGCTGAAGCTTAATTTGAAGCTCTGAGGGGAGTTAGCACATCTGCTATTGGAGAAGTCATTGCTTATGTAGATGTTGTTGATGAAGAAGAAGCTATTGATCCCTTTTCCAATACCCATGGCTTGTCTTGCCAAGTTGCTTGGTTGAGAACATTTTGGTGAACTATGGGAGGACTCTGTATAAGTGGAACTGCATCTAGGTTTTCTTTAATCATCCAAGTCATGTCCAACAGCCATCTGCAAAGATTTCCTTCTCTCTCTACTCTTCATTTTATCTCACTCATGAACTCCTTCTTATCTATTTCTCTTCTTTCATCCTTTCACTTTCTCCTTCACATGCTTTCGTCTATTTCTTTCTACCCCTCTTTTGTAATTTATCATTCATCCTTTCTCTATCTCTTGCTCTTTCTCTTCTCTCTCTTTCTACTTTTCTCTTTCTCCCTTCTGCATTCTCTTCTTCTATCTTTATCTCTCTTGAAATTTCTCTCTTCCCTTCTCTTGCTCTCTATCTAATTTTTTTTCTTCATTTCTATCTCTATATCTTTCTCCATCTTTTCTCTTTCTCTATCTCTCTTATTTTCTCTCCTTCTCTTCCTTTCCCTCCTTCTCTCTTTCTTCTCTTTCTCTCACACCCATAGATATCATTTGCAATCTTTGGGGTAGGCCACTTTAAGCATGTGTGTGTGGGAGAAATATTATGAAAGCTCTAATACTTATTTGTAGAGACTAACCAAATCTCAGTTTGTTGGATTATAAATGACGTCTGCCACAAAAAAGCATCCTCTCTTGAGTGGTCACCTGTTTAGCTCAGCCACATGAGTTACCACATGTACAGAGTTCAAAACTCATCTGGGGTTGGTTGACTTAATCAGTGTTCTAAATGGTATAAAACAAAAACCTTATTGAATCTGAGTTGCATGATGTTTTTGTTTTGCATGCCTCCAAGGCTACGTCCACCTTTGAGTTGGACACGAACACCATCCCTCCATGGATGCTCGATCTCGCGGATGATGAAGACGTGCCCAAAATAACATTGAATCCTTTCCTTCTTACAAGAAAAAGATTTTTCCTCATCTCCATCAAGCTCCCCCCAAGGTCTCTCTCTCCTCAGGCTCTGATACCAAATGTGAGAAGTGGAGAATGACATGCCTGGGACTCACCTCCAAGCCTATTTATAGCCCTTGCCTAATCACCATCTAGAGTTCTCTCTAAGGTCCCTCTACTCATCTGGCCATCATGAGTAGGTACCTCCTAGAAACTCTCTGGTTTTTGGCCTTGGCTATCCCCTAACAAGGAACTTCTCGTTTCTCTAAGCATGTACATCTCTGGAATATAAGAAACAGGCTCTAGAACAAGGGTTTCAGACATTGGAAACACTTGTGGAAACAACAAATTGGTTAGTGGATAAGCTTTGAGGACATAGATCCTAAAATGAGAGTGAAGAACAAAGAATGGACTCTCCTTTAGAGTAGATGCATACCGTGGGAACAATCTAAAACCTGAATCCTCATTGGAGAGGATCCACCATGCCATGAACACGGACTTTCATATCACACTTAACAAGAAGTGGTGCCTCACTTGGCCGAGGCTACGTTGGGATTTGAAGTTCATGTTTATCTCGCATTCTTAGAAGAGATGGTTGGATGCAATCAAGAGATTGAGTTGAAGCTGCTAGACCTGCTTTGCTTCAGCCCTCCTTTGCTTCAGATATGCTTAGTACACTTTCTTAGCTTCCAAATGATACCAAGAAAGCATATATGTACTTTGCAAATGATATGTGTTATGATCAAATCAAAACAGATAACTTGACACTTCAAAAATCAAGAAAAACTTGCTATTTTTGTAGTGACACCTGCTCAGTCTTTTAGTCAGTGTGACCAGCACACTAACAATTGATCAAATTCCTTCTGGACATATTAAATTAGGTTAACAAGCTACCATTTTCAAGTGGAATGAGAAGAAATGACAAACTATACTCTGAGAAATGAGTTTAGCAAAATTATATGTACCCCCGACTTTTTAGGAACACTGCAGCAGAATACTAGAGTTCACTTCGAGAGCGATTTCTCCCAGATGGCTGCTCCTTTGACCTTAAAACTTTGTAGGCATGTATTATGCTTGGAGCTGGTTCCAATGTGCTTTGAATCACTTGATTTGGTTCAGTAGATCATGAGATATGCTCCTTTGAAGTTGACAGACTTGAAGTAGATGACTCAGACAAAACAGAGATGATGAATGTAAGTATTTGTATTAGATCATGTAAGTGTACATTCCCATTGGTGTGGTAAACATCACTCAATGGTACTCAGAGGTGTAGGCTATGGAGTAGGCCACACACACTCAACTAATTGTACAGAAATGCCTCGGGATGTGAGCTCAAAATGACTAGCTTTTTCACAACCTTTTTCTCTTCACTTTTATATGAGTTGAGTGATCATTTGAATTTGAAATTCAAATCTAAGCTCCCTAGAATCTCTCCTCTAAAATTAGGGAGATATTCTCTCCAATTACACCATCCAATTTTCCACGAATCTAATCAAGTAGGTGTGATCATTTACATGCCAAGTCATTTAGACTTTTACAAGAGATAAAATGGTAATAAGTCATAAGACTAAGTTCCTATGGTTCTTGCTTCTCATAGTGATATCCTTCAAGGGTTCCAAGCCAAATGTGAAGGCTTGAAATGCACCAACAGCTCCCCCTCAAGCCAAGCACTTTGGCTTAAGTCTTCATCTTTAGTCTTCAATCACATCCTGCAATCCAATCATAGATTTGAATCTACATAGCTTGTTTCCATCCAATGCTTCAGTGAGTAAATCTGCACATTGCATATTAGTAGATACATATGTCAATTGAATCTCTTTGCTTAGTAACTTCTCCCTCACATAGTGGTAATGAACCTCTATGTGTTTTGTCCTGGCATGATATATTGGATTAGCTGCAAGGTGAAGAGAGCTAGTGTTATCTCCAAAGATAATTGGAGGTCTAGTGTATAGACCTAACTCTGTATACAAGAGCTTCAACCAGATAGCTTCTTGAGTGGCATTGGCAAGCCCTCTATACTCTGCTTCAGTGGATGACAATGCCACTGTAGGTTGCTTCTTGGCTGACCAAGAAATAGGTTTATCTCCTGCAAAACAAATGTAACCTGATGTGCTCCTCCTATCATCCTTGCATCCTGCCCAATCTGCATCTGAGTATACTTTAATGTCAATATTTGATGTATAAGGAAAGTACAAACCATGGCTTTGAGTTCCTTTGAGGTACTTCAAGATTTTCTTTGCTGCCTCTAGGTGAGGTACCCTTGGTTTGTGCATGAATTGGCTTGGCACACTAACTCCATATGCTATTTCAATTCTGGTCAAGGTAGCATAATTCAAACTACCTACCATACTTTGATATCCTGTGATGTCTTGGACTTCTTCCCCTTCATGAGCACTTAGCTTTAGGTTGACCTCCATTGGAGTAGTTGAGCCTTTAGCATCCTGCAAGCCAAACTTCTTGACCATATCATGTACATACTTCTTTTGAGTGATATATATACCTGAGTTGGTGTAGACTAACTCAAGACCTAAGAAGTACTTTAATAGTCCAAGATCATTAATCTTGAACTCTTTCATCATCTGTCCTTTGATGTGTCTAATCCCATTGACATCATTACCTGTAATGATGATGTCATCAACATAAACACACAAGTAGATTACCTCTGTACTACTTCTCTTTATGAACAGAGAAGTATCAGCTTTGCTCATCACAAATCCTTGGTCTTGGAGGTAGGTTGTCAACCTGTAATTCCATGCTCTAGGTGCCTGCTTCATTCCATATAGAGCCTTCTTCAATTTACAAACATAATTTACCTTCTTGGGATCTTCATAGCCAGGTGGTTGTGACATGTAGACTTCTTCAGATATCCATCCATTCAAGAAAGCATTCTTGACATCTAATTGGTACATGTTCCAATTTTTGGATGCAGCTACACTCACCAATATTCTGATAGTTGGCATCTTAGCCACAGGAGAAAATGTCTCCTCATAATCAATGCCTTGGGTTTGTGCAAAACCCTTGGCAACCAACCTAGCTTTATCTTCTGAGCTTGGATCTTCTTCATTGCTTGGTTCCTCTTTGATTAGCTTTGGGAACTCTTCTTGCAAGTCATAGGGTAGACTAACCTTCCTGCATTCATTCTCATACCATGAGTCATTCTCATCAAATATGACATCTCTGCTTACCTTGAAGCCTTTGTTTGTTGGGTTGTAGAATCTGTATCCCTTTTGGTTCAAATCATAACCAATGAAGATACATTTTTCAGCTTTAGGGTCTAGCTTTCCCCTTACCTGTGAGGGAATATGCACATATGCTACACAACCAAAGATTTTGCAATGATCCAGAGAAGGTCTTTTACCATGCCAAGCTTCATATGGTGTCATACCATCAAGAGATTTGGATGGCAACCTGTTGATGAGATAGGTGGCAGTAGATACACTCTCTGCCCAAAGATAATTTGGCAATTTCTTTTCATTAAGCATAGACCTAGCTGTTTCTACAATGAGTCTATTCCTTCTTTCAGCTACTCCATTTTGTTCAGGTGAGTACCTTGTGGTTATCTCCCTTTTGATGCCTCTTTCCTGCAAGAAATCTTCAAACTCATTGGAGAAGTATTCTCCTCCACCATCTGACCTTAGCCTCTTCAACCTTCTTCCTGTTTGGTTTTCAACAAGTGCAAGATACCTCTTGAAACAATTAAACACTTCATCTTTATGCTTCATAAAGTATAAGATGGTCCATCTGCTATAATCATCAATGAAGGACACATAATACCTTGATCCTGAAATGGAAGGGTCCTTGCTAGGTCCCCAAACATCTGTGTGTACCAAGTCTAGGTAGTCTTTATGCATGAAACCTTTCTTTGAATATGGCAACCTGTGAGACTTGTTGGTGCATTTCAAGCCTTCACACTTGGCTTGGAACTTTGGAAGATTAGCTTGGACAAATTTCATCAAGGCCTTACTTGAAGGAAAGGGCATAGGAACCCATACCTATGATTTATTATCCTTTTACTCCTTGTAAAAGTCTAAGTGACTTGGCATTATGTATACACACCTAATTGATTAGAGTCGTGGAATTTGGATGGTGTAATTGGAGAGAATATCTCCCTACTTTTAGAGGAGTGATTATAGGAGATTTGAATTTGAATTCAAATTCAAATCTCAACTCATTCTCTATAAAAGATGCAATCAAAAAGTCGCGGGTTAGCTGGTCTAATTGAGCTCACTCCCCGAGGCATTCTACCATTGTAACTCAGTGTGTGTTAGTGCTACCTCATAGCCTACACCACAACACCTCATTTAGCTATGCTTGTCATGCTAATGAGATTGTACAAATACATCAATCAATAGAAGTATACACATTCACTATCTCTGTTGTCTCTGAGTCATCTACTCCAAGTCTGTCAACTTCAACAGGGCATATCTCAGAATCTACTGAACCAAATCAAGTGATTCAAAGCACATTGGAACCAGCTAAAAGCATACTACATGCCTACAAAATTTCAAGTTCAAAGGATCAGCCATCTGAGAGAAATCGCGCTCGAAGTGGACTCTGGTATTCTGCTGCAGTGTTCCTAAAAAGTCGGGGGTACATATAATTTTGCTAAATTGATTTCTCAATGAGTAGTTTATCATTTCTTCTCATTCCACTTGCAAATGGTAGCTTGTTAAGATAATTTAATATGTCCAGAAGGAATTAGATCAATTGTAAGTGTGCTGGTCACACTGAGTGAAAGACTGAGTAGGTGTCACTACAAAAATAGCAAGTTTTCTTGGATTCTTGAAGTCTCAAGTAGTCTGTTTTGATTTGATCATTACACATATCATTTGCAAAGTACATATATGCTTTCTTGGTATCATTTGGAAGCTAAACAAGTGTACTAAGCATATCTGAAGCAAAGGAGGGCTGAAGCAAAGCAGGTCTAGCAGCTTAAACTCAATCTCTTGAGTGCATCCTACCATTTCTCCCAACAGTGGTATCAGAGCAAATAAGGTAAACATGGGAGATGGTTTTCCTTCATTCATTGACAAATTGGATAGGAACAATTACCAAGCTTGGTCTCTAAGGATGAAGACCTATCTACAAGGAAGAAGCCTATTTGGATACATATCAGGAGATGAGGAATTGCCCTCATTCAAAGCTAGAGGACTACCCACTAAGGATGAACAAGAGAGACTCAACCAATGGTGTGCAAAGGATGCTTTGGCAAGGTCTTACATTCTTAACTCTATATCTGATTTCCTTTTACCTCATGTAAGGAACTGTAAGACCTCCCAAGAGACTTGGGAAACTCTGTCAACATATTTCTCTTCCAACACAAGGGCCAGGAAGAATCAACTGTGGATTGAGTTCACAACCCTTAGGAAGCAGCCCAAGCAATCAGTCTCAGAGTATGTGACTAAGATTAAAGATGTGGCAGACCAATTAGCAAGTATTGGAGAGGAGATTGAAGAGGAACAAATAGTCAGGCAAGTAACAAATGGACTCAAGGTAGATGATAAGTGGGAAAGCTTCACCACTGCAATGGACCTCTACATGGACATGCATACCCCAGACCTCACAACACTTATGGGCCAACTATTCACACATGAAGCAAAGTTTACAAAGGCAGGAGATCAATCAAAAGGTAACAACCCCTCTGCTCTATATACTGATAAGAAAGTTAAGGATAAAGGTAAAGGGAAGAAACAGGAAGAAGAAGGCTCTACCTCCCAAGCTAATTATGTAGGGAGAGGTAGATCTTCAAGAGGAAGAGGCAGAGGAGGTAAGTCAGGTAGGGGGAGACCCTACAACTCATCACCATGCAATATTTGTGGATTGTCCAATCATACCACAGATGAATGCTACAAGAACTACAAGAATCAGAGAGGAAGAGGCTATCAAAGAGGTGGATACTCTCAAGGTAGAGGCAGATTCAACCAACACCAAGGCTACCATGGATACAACAATCAATACAACAACAATTACAACAACAACCACAATGGTAACTACCAAGGTGGATTCAGAAATAGAAGGGATTATAACAACTACACAGAGGAGCAAGATGACTCCCTATTGATCATGAATATGACCTCCAAGGCAGGTACAAATGATGATCATTTATTTTATATTGATTCAGGGTGTTCTAACCATGTAGCTGGCAATGTGGCACTACTCTCTGATTTGGAAGAACCCAAGGGCAAACATCAGGTACAGACAGGTGATGACACTAAACATTCTGTTGTAAAGATTGGAAATGTAAAGACATGTGATGGTAACCAGAATCTATTGAGCAGGGTACTCTATGTACCAACCATCACCAAGAATCTAATGAGTGTTGGTCAGATTGTGGAGAAAGGTTTGCAGGTCAGGTTCACTCAACATGGAGCATATGTGGAGGACCCAAGACATGGTTTCAAAAGAATTGCCAAGGGAGAGAAATCAGGTAGATTGTTTACTTTTGAGCTAGAAGATATAAAAAATATTGCTTTATACAACTACAAGGATCAAACACTTTCAGAGTTAGAAATATGGCACAAGAGGTTAGGTCACATAGGTGAAAGAACCCTAAAGCAAATGTGCAGGGATCAATGTGTGCTTGGGATACCTAATGTATCCAAGCAACACATGATTTATAAGTGTTGAGCATGTCAGTTTGGTAAGTCTCACAGGTTGCCCTATTCAAGGAAAGGTTTTATGCATGAAGAGTACCTAGACTTGGTACACACAGATGTTTGGGGACCTAGCAAGGACCCTTCCATTTCAGGTTCAAGGTACTATGTGTCCTTCATTGATGACTATAGCAGGTGGACTATCTTATACTTTATGAAACATAAAGATGAAGTGTTTAATTGTTTCAAGAGGTATCTTGCACTTGTTGAAAATCAAACAGGAAGAAGCTTGAAGAGGCTAAGGTCCGATGGAGGAGGAGAGTACTTCTCCAATGAGTTTGAAGATTTCTTGCAGGAAAGAGGCATCAAGAGGGAGATAACCACAAGGTACTCACCTGAACAAAATGGGGTAGCTAAAGAAGGAATAGACTCATTGTAGAAACAGCTAGGTCTATGCTTAATGAAAAGAAATTGCCAAATTATCTTTGGGCAGAAAGTGTATCTACTGCCACCTATCTCATCAACAGGTTGCCATCCAAATCACTTGATGGCATGACACCATATGAAGCTTGGCATGGTAAGAGACCTTCTCTGGATCATTGCAAAATCTTTGGTTGTGTAGCATATGTGCATATTCCCTCACAGGTAAGGGGAAAGCTAGACCCTAAAGCTGAAAAATGTATCTTCATTGGTTATGATTTGAACCAAAAGGGATACAGATTCTACAACCCAACAAACAAAGGCTTCAAGGTAAGCAAAGATGTCATCTTTGATGAGAATGACTCATGGTATGAGAATGAATGCAGGAAGGTTAGTCTACCCTATAATATGGAAGAAGACTTCCCAAGGCTCACCAAGGAGGAACCAATCCAAAAAGAAGACTCAAGCTCAGATGATGATGATACAATTAACCTTGAGGAATTCAAGGCATGGAAGTCCAAAGGAAAGATGAAGATAAAGAAGCTAGAGGATACACCAGAATCCTCAACTCAAGCAATGAGGAGATCTCAGAGAGAAAAGAAGAAACCTATCAGATTTGGGTATGACACATCACTTGTAACTAAACATTCTGTATATCTTGCAAAGGATTTGTTGAATGAAGAACCAGGTACCTATGAAGAAGCAATCACCAAACCAGAATGGAAAGGAGCTATGGATGAAGAAATGGAAGCTCTCAAGGAGAGTGATACTTGGGACTTGGTACCCAAGAAGGACTCTATGAAGCTGATAGGATCCAGATGGATCTACAAGCTAAAGAGGAATTCTGATGGAACAATAAACAGGTACAAAGCTAGGTTGGTTGCCAAGGGTTTTGCACAAACCCAAGGCATTGATTATGAGGAGACATTTTCTCTTGTGGCTAAGATGCCAACTATCAGAATATTGGTGAGTGTAGCTGCATCCAAGAATTGGAACATGTACCAATTAGATGTCAAGAATGCTTTCTTGAATGGATGGATATCTGAAGAAGTCTACATGTCACAACCACCTGGCTATGAAGATCCCAAGAAGGTAAACTATGTTTGTAAATTGAAGAAGGCTCTATATGGATTGAAGCAGGCACCTAGAGCATGGAATTACAGGTTGACAACCTATCTCCAAGACCAAGGATTTGTGATGAGTAAAGCAGACACTTCTCTATTCATAAAGAGAAGTAGTACAGAGGTAATCTACTTGTGTGTTTATATTGATGACATCATCATTACAGGCAATGATGTCAATGGGATTAGACACATCAAAGGACAGATGATGAAAGAGTTCAAGATTAATGATCTTGGATTATTGAAGTACTTCTTAGGTCTTGAGTTAGTCTACACCAACTCAGGTATATATATCACTCAAAAGAAGTATGTACAGGGTATGGTCAAAAAGTTTGGCTTGCAAGATGCTAAAGTCTCAACTACTCCAATGGAGGTCAACCTAAAGCCAAGTGCTCATGAAGGGGATGAAATACAAGACATTACAGGATATCAAAGCATGGTAGGTAGTTTGAACTATGCTACCTTGACAAGAATTGACATAGCATATGGAGTTAGTGTGCTAAGCCAATTCATGCACAAACCAAGGGTACCTCACCTAGAGGCAGCAAAGAAAATCTTGAAGTACCTCAAAGGAACTCAAAGTCATGGTTTTTACTTTCCTTATACATCAGATATTGACATTAAAGTTTATTCAGATGCAGATTGGGCAAGATGCAAGGATGATAGGAGGAGCACATCAGGTTACATTTGTTTTGCAGGAGATAAACCTATTTCTTGGTCAGCCAAGAAGCAACCTACAGTGGCATTGTCATCCACCGAAGCAGAGTATAGAGGGCTTGCCAATGCCACTCAAGAAGCTATCTGGTTGAAGCTCTTGTATACAGAGTTAGGTCTATACACTAGACCTCCAATTATCTTTGGAGATAATACTAGCTCTCTTCACCTTGCAGCTAATCCAATATATCATGCTAGAACCAAACACATAGAGGTTCATTACCACTATGTGAGGGAGAAGTTACTAAGCAAAGAGATTCAATTGACATATGTGTCTACTAATATGCAATGTGCAGATTTACTCACTAAAGCATTGGATGGAAACAAGTTATGCAGATTCAAATCCATGATTGGATTGCAGGATGTGATTGAAGACTAATGATGAAGACTTAAGCCAAAGTGTTTGGCTTGAGGGGGAGTTGTTGGTGCATTTCAAGCCTTCACACTTGGCTTGGAACTTTGGAAGATTAGCTTGGACAAATTTCATCAAGGCCTTACTTGAAGGAAAGGGCATAGGAACCCATACCTATGATTTATTATCCTTTTACTCCTTGTAAAAGTCTAAGTGACTTGGCATTATGTATACACACCTAATTGATTAGAGTCGTGGAATTTGGATGGTGTAATTGGAGAGAATATCTCCCTACTTTTAGAGGAGTGATTATAGGAGATTTGAATTTGAATTCAAATTCAAATCTCAACTCATTCTCTATAAAAGATGCAATCAAAAAGTCGCGGGTTAGCTGGTCTAACTGAGCTCACTCCCCGAGGTATTCTACCATTGTAACTCAGTGTGTATTAGTGCTACTTCATAGCCTACACCACAACACCTCATTTAGCTATGCTTGTCATGCTAATGAGATTGTACAAATACATCAATCAATAGAAGTATACACATTCACTATCTCTGTTGTCTCTGAGTCATCTACTCCAAGTTTGTCAACTTCAACAGGGCATATCTCAGGATCTACTGAACCAAATCAAGTGATTCAAAGAACATTGGAACCAGCTCGAAGCATAATACATGCCTACAAAATTTCAAGGTCAAAGGATCAGCCATCTGAGAGAAATCGCGCTCGAAGTGGACTCTGGTATTCTGCTGCAGTGTTCCTAAAAAGTCGGGGTTACATATAATTTTGCTAAATTGATTTCTCAGTGAGTAGTTTATCATTTCTTCTCATTCCACTTGCAAATGGTAGCTTGTTAAGCTAGTTTAATATGTCCAGAAGGAATTAGATCAATTGTAAGTGTGCTGGTCACACTGAGCGAAAGACTGAGTAGGTGTCACTACAAAAATAGCAAGTTTTCTTGGATTCTTGAAGTCTCAAGTAGTCTGTTTTGATTTGATCATTACACATATCATTTGCAAAGTACATATATGCTTTCTTGGTATCATTTGGAAGCTAAACAAGTGTACTAAGCATATGTGAAGCAAAGGAGGGCTGAAGCAAAGCAGGTCTAGCAGCTTCAACTCAATATCTTGAGTGCATCCTACCATTTCTCCCAACAAGACTTACCAAACTAACATGATCCACACTTATAAATCATGTGTTGCTTGGATACATTAGGTATCCCAAGCACACATTGATCCCTGCACATTTGCTTTAGTGTTCTTTCACCTATGTGACCTAACCTCTTGTGCCATATTTCTAACTCTGAAAGTGTTTGATCCTTGTAATTATATAAAGCAATGTTCTTGGTGTCTTCTAGCTCAAAAGTAAACAATCTACCTGATTTTTCTCCCTTGGCTATTCTTTTGAAACCATGTCTTGGGTCCTCCACATATGCTCCATGTTGAGTGAATCTGACCTGCAAACCTTTCTCCACAATCTGACCAACACTCATTAGATTCTTGGTAATGGTTGGTACATAGAGTACCCTGCTCAATAGGTTCTGGTTACCATCACATGTCTTTACATTTCCAATCTTTACAACAGAGTGTTTAGTATCATCACCTGTTTGTACCTGATGTTTGCCCTTGGGTTCTTCCAAATCAGAGAGTAGTGCCACATTGCCAGCTACATGGTTAGAACATCCTGAATCAATATAAAATAAGTGATCATCATTTGTACCTGCCTTGGAGGTCATATTCATGATCAACAGGAAGTCATCTTGCTCCTCTGTGTAGTTGTTGTAACCCCTTCTATTTCTAAATCCACCTTGATAATTACCATTGTGGTTGTGGTTGTAATTGCTGTTGTATTGATTGTTGTATCCATTGTAGCCTTGGTGTTGGTTGAACCTGCCTCTAGCTTGAGAGTATCCACCTCTTTGATAGCCTCTTCCTCTCTGATTCTTGTAGTTCTTGTAGCATTCATCTATGGTATGATTGGACAATCCACAAATATTGCATGGTGATGAGTTGTAGGGTCTCCCCCTACCTGACTTACCTCCTCTGCCTCTTCCTCTTGAGGATCTACCTCTCCCTGCATAGTTTGCTTGGGAGGTAGAACCTTCTTCATCAACCTTCTTATTTTTACCTTTATCTTTAACCTTCTTATCAGTATATAGAGCAGAGGGATTGTTACCTTTTGATTGATCTCCTACCTTTGTAAACTTTGCTTCATGTGTGAATAGTTGGCCCATGAGTGTTGTGAGATCTGGGGTATGCATGTCCATGTAGAGGTCCATTGCAGTGGTGAAGCTTTCCCACCTATCATCTGCCTTGAGTCCATTTGTTACTTGCCTGACTATTTGCTCCTCTTCAATCTCCTCTCCAATGCTTGCTAATTGGTCTGCCACATCCTTAATCTTGGTCACATACTCAGAGACTGATTGCTTAGGCTGCTTCCTAAGTGTTGTGAATTCAATCCACAGTTGATTCTTCCTGGCCCTTGTGTTGGAAGAGAAATATGTTGACAAGGTTTCCCAAGTCTCTTGGGAAGTCTTACAGTTCCTTATATGAGGTAAAAGGAAATCAGATATAGAGTTAAGGAGGTAAGACCTTGCTAAAGCATCCTTTGCACACCATTGGTTGAGTCTCTCTTGTTCATCCTTGGTGGGTAGTCCTCTAGCTTTGAATGAGGGCAATTCCTCATCTCCTGATATGAATCCAAACAAGCTCCTTCCTTGTAGATAGGTCTTCATCCTTAGAGACCAAGCTTGGTAATTGTTCCTGTCCAATTTGTCAATGAATGAAGGAAATCCATCTCCCATTGTTACCTTGTTTGCTCTGATACCACTGTTAGAAGAGATGGTTGGATGCAATCAAGAGATTGAGTTGAAGCTGCTAGACCTGCTTTGCTTCAGCCCTCCTTTGCTTCAGATATGCTTAGTACACTTGCTTAGCTTCCAAATGATACCAAGAAAGCATATATGTACTTTGCAAATGATATGTGTTTTGATCAAATCAAAACAGATAACTTGACACTTCAAAAATCAAGAAAAACTTGCTATTTTTGTAGTGACACCTGCTCAGTCTTTTACTCAGTGTGACCAGCACACTAACAATTGATCAAATTCCTTCTAGACATATTAAATTAGGTTAACAAGCTACCATTTGCAAGTGGAATGAGAAGAAATGACAAACTATACTCTGAGAAATGAGTTTAGCAAAATTATATGTACCCCCGACTTTTTAGGAACACTGCAGCAGAATATCAGAGTTCACTTCGAGAGCGATTTCTCCCAGATGGATGATCCTTTGACCTTAAAAATTTGTAGGCATGTAGTATGCTTGGAGCTGGTTCCAATGTGCTTTGAATCACTTGATTTAATTCAGTAGATCATGAGATATGCTCCTTTGAAGTTGACAGACTTGAAGTAGATGACTCAGACAAAACAGAGATGATGAATGTAAGTATTTGTATTAGATCATGTAAGTGTACATTCCCATTGGTGTGGTAAACATCACTCAATGGTACTCAGAGGTGTAGGCTATGGAGTAGGCCACACACACTCAACTAATTGTACAGAAATGCCTCCGGATGTGAGCTCAAAATGACTAGCTTTTTCGCGACCTTTTTCTCTTCACTTTTATATGAGTTGAGTGATCATTTGAATTTGAAATTCAAATCTAAGCTCCCTAGAATCTCTCCTCTAAAAGTAGGGAGATATTCTCTCCAATTACACCATCCAATTTTCCACGAATCTAATCAAGTAGGTGTGATCATTTACATGCCAAGTCATTTAGACTTTTACAAGAGATAAAATGGTAATAAGTCATAAGACTAAGTTCCTATGGTTCTTGCTTCTCATAGTGATATCCTTCAAGGGTTCCAAGCCAAATGTGAAGGCTTGAAATGCCCCCTCATCAAGATCAAAAAGTTGGTTCTCATGTGGAAAATTCTCCACCGTGGTATCTCAACCAATCTAAAAGCTAGCAAAATTTGTGGGGCTCCACCCTGGTGCAAGCGATGCCATCTAGCATTGAGGATCTGGGTCACATCTTCTTTGCATGCCCCGAGTCTCTTTGGCTCTGATCGATCCTTGGGAATATTTTGAGATTGTAGGAACAAATCACCTATAAGCAAGCACTCATGGGTGAAGTGATCACCTTCTCAGGGGCATTATGGAATGCTAATGGAGGGGAAACCCTCTAGAAGATTTGGAGGGACCGGTGTGCCTACAATTTTGGACACCCTACTAAAGATTGGTCGATCAAGGAGTCTTTCTTCCTTCTTTGCAAAAGAATCTCCAACTACAAGAGGTCCCCACCCTTTAGGCATCATAAAGTGTTTCTCATCAAGAACAAGAAGCTTAAACCCGAGTGGGCCTCGCATAAGCAGGATGAGAGGGTTATTAACCTCCTTTGTAACTTTCTCTAGATCCGTTAGTTCTACCCCTGCTTTGTGGGATTTGGGAGGTCCCAAGGGCACTAGTCCCATTCACTTGTATCTTTTTTCTTTCTTTCTTTTAAATTAAAGTCCGGGAGAGTAGACGAAGGCTGAACTTCCTTTTTATTAAAAAGCATAGCAAGATACCAGATGGTCTCAAGAATGTTTTTTTCAAGACCCTCAAGCATGTGATGACTAGTCTATTACCTCTAGTGTGGTAAGAGGCTTTTTCTTATTCACAAAAAAGGTAGAAAAATGAGGATTGAAAATTATCATCCAATTATGATGTTTCAAACACATTACAAGATCCTTGCTAAAGTTATTGCTAACCGAATGCTCCTCACTTACAAAACTAGTCCAGTGAGGATAAAAAGGGCCTTATCAAAGGGAGGTCCATCCTCAAGCATATCATTGATTTTTGGCAAGTTCTAGTGATCAATGAAGAGTTTGCTCAAGATGTTTTCTTCCTTTAGATTAACTTTGAGAAGTCTTCTGATGAACTTGAGTGGAAGTGTATTCTCCAATCTCTAAAAGACCTGGGTTGTAGCAAGAAACTCATTAAGATGATCTTTGCATTCTTGGGAAATGTGATACCATAAATAAACATCAATGCTTTGCTTTCTCAAGGTATTCCATTAAGAGGTTCTATCAAGAAAAGATGCCCTTTGGCACCTCTTCTCTTTGCAATAGCTATTGATGAACTTCAGCTACCTCACTAAACATCACGCACATTTATGTCTTATCCAAGCCCTTGTTCTTCCCCTCAATCAAGATGAGATGATCATAAGACTCCTCGCTGATGACATAAGCACTTTTGTGCATAATCATTCAGCTTGCATTGATACCTTTTGGTGTTTCCAAAATACATAATGTGATGCATGGAGTTCCAAAATACACCACTATAAAACAAATTTCATGGCCATTATTGGGCATCCATCTCAAATTGCGATTGACCATGGTTGTCAATTGATCCTTAGGGGACAAAACTTCTACCTATTAGGTATTCAGATCAAATTCAACATTTCTATCAACGATGGAGCAGGGCTTTTTCTAAGCTTGATAACAAATTGGCATATGAAAAAGGTATGTAGGTCAACCTGGTGGGGTGAGCTATGGTGGTCAACCTGGTAGGACCAAGGGATTGTCAAATTGGAAAGGATTTGCAGAAAGTTTATGTAGATAGAAGACCCTAATAGAAGGGGTTTCGCTAAAACTAAAGTAGATAATTGCATAAGCCAAAACGATGAAGTTGGTTTTGGGATTCTAGACATTGAGGGAATGGCCAATATACCTCTAGCCAAACCGTTAATTAAATCTTAGAGCAATAGGCATGCCTCTTGGGCTAAAATCATTTTGTAGAAACAAGAGTGCTCTTGGGATTGTAGGCCTTCTAGAGTGGAAGAATCTAGATCTTCTCACTCTTATTTCCTCCCCCAATTAGGTGACAGGTAGAGGCTCGAGCTTAGTTTCCTCCCTATGGAAGAGTTGGAACAAGGTGAAACAATGTGTCAAGATCAATGAACATCGTAAATGGGCAATGGGTTTTAGAAAAAATGATTCAATATGGTTCCCTATCAAGGACATCAGAGGTATTGAGCCTTGGAACCTCTAAAAAGCTAAGAAGCTTTGTAACAAAGGTTTCCATTTGTGGAAACACCTCTAGAATCAAGAAACATGCCAATGGATTAAGTTTGATGAAATTGATTAGGAGAGTGGACTATGAAGAATGGTTCTTGTTGTAGACTAGGTTCAATGCTTGGGAGGGGAGGAGGACTCGTCTCCTTATTAGACATGAATCCCCTCTCCTTGCGGGTCTTAGATTTCCACACAACAAAATTCTTGATAGAATTCTGAGATTCAAGAAGAATGTGGACATTCATGTCATGCTTAATAGGAGATGGTGTCTAGATTGGTCAATTCTTAGGTGGGATTTCAATTTCCAAGCCGTTGGGAATCCCCTCATGCTACAAAATTGGTTCTTATCTTGAAAATCCTCCATGGGGGAATTTGGACCAATGTAAAAACTAACATGATTTATAGAGCCCATCGATAATGTAAACAATGACTTCATGGCAATGTGAACTTGGAACCTCTGCAAATAAGACGTGTCCAAAGTTTGCATTGCCATGAAGATTTTGATTAGACCTTAGAGGGGTTCCACAAATGATGTTAGCTCTTACAGTGGTCCGAATTCCATGGTGGAGGATTTGCCACATAAGAACTAATTTTTCACCTTGATGAGGGGATGCAAAAGAGATTGGATCTTAAAATCCCACCTAAAACCTAACCAATCCAAACAACATCTCCCATTAAGCATGACATGAAATTCCACATTCTTCTTGAGTCTCAAAATTCTCCCAAAAGTATTCTCATTGTTCTATCTAAGATTCTCAAGGTGAGGGGAGCCATGCCTAATACGGAGGCAAGTCCTAAAGCACTTCGAGGCATTGAATCTGCTCTACAAAACACACAATCCTTCATAGTCCACTCTCTCGGCTCAGTCAATGTCCTCAAAGCAAATCCATTGGAAAGTTTATTGATTCGAGAGGTGTTTCCACAAACTAAAACCTTTATTCGAAAGCTTCCTACCAATCACCCATTTTGAATCTTCACATATACATACACATACATATACATAAATGCACATACACACACATACACATCACAAACATACACACACACATACACACACATATACACATGCACACATAAACACTCATACACAAATAAATACACACACACACACATACACATACACACACATACACATACACACACATACACATACACATACACATGCACATACACATACACACACATACACATACATGCATACACACATATATACGTATACACATACACACACATACACATGCATATACACATATATCCATAGACATAGATATACATAGATACACACATATACATGCACATACACACATATGCACACATACACACACATACACACACATACACACATATACATATGCACATACACACTTACACATATGCACACATACACACACATACAAATTTACATACTAAAGGCTTCTCACCTCTGACTATCTTCTTGAAGCCTTGAAATGGATCCTCCAGAAAAGCTCCATGTTGGGTGAGCCTAACTTGCAAGCATTTTTCAATGATTTTGCCTACACTTATCAAGTTATTTGTGATAGTGGGTACATAGAGAACCTTACTCAAAATGCTTTTTTCTACCATTGGAAGCTTTGACATTACCTCTAACTATCTTCTTGAAGCCTTGGAATGGATCCTGCACAAAAGTTCCATGTTGGGTGAACCTAACTTGCAAGTGTTTTTCAATGATTTGGCCTACGCTTATCAAGTTATTTGTGATAGTGGGTACATAGAGAACCTTACTCAAAATGTCTTTTTCTACCTCTAACTATCTTCTTGAATCCTTGAAATGGTTCCTCCACAAAAGCGCCATGTTGGGTGAGCCTAACTTGCAAGTGTTTTTCAATTATCTGGCCTACACTTATCAAGTTCTTTGTGATAGTGGGTACACAGAGAACCTTACTCACCTCTCACTATCTTCTTGAAGCCTTCCATGCTTCTCACCTCTAACTATCTTCTTCAAGCCGTGACATGGATCATCCACAAAAGCTCCATGTTGGGTGAGCCTAACTTGCAAGCTTTTTTCAATGATTTGGCCGACACTTATCAAGTTCTTTGTGATAGTGGGTACACAGAGAATCTTACTCTAAATCTTTTTTTCTACCATTGCAAGCTTTGACATTACCAATATTTTATTCCACATTGTGCTTGGTTTCAATCTTTTTTTGTATTTCATGTCTATGGTTTTGGCTTTTCAAGTCAGAGGGAAGAGCAATTTCATCTACAACATGATTTGAGCATCTTGAATCTACATAGAATAAATTCTCATATTCTTCATCTTCTTAGTGGCTTACAAAGACGCGAATCTTAACGTGATTGCTCTTTTCATTAATTTTTGAGGTCCCTTCTACTATGAATTCTATTTTTATTGTTGAGTTTTTGTCCATGTTTGTCTCTAATGTTTCCAGATCCACCTCTTCCCCTTCATTTCTAAGTCATTCCATTGAAGCTACAATTTTGAGTGGCATGGTTGTTGTTATCATAGATTGCACATGATTGAACATTTTGACTTTCTGATTTGTCATGCTTTTCTTCTTTCCTCTTCCCTTTCCACTTGCACTTGCCATCATAGTTTTTTTTTTTGTGCATGTATATGGGTGTATGTGAGGTGTGTGTGTGTGTGTGTGTATGTGTTTGTGTGCATGTTTATGTGCATCATGGATGTTTTTATATGTGTATCTCTCGGTCTATGTGTATGCATTGAGAGATGATTGAAGAATAGGCCATCATGATGCCAATTTTAAATGGAATTAGAAGTGATAAGCAATGAAAGTCCTTCACCACAACTTATGATCTCATCATGGATGTACAAAATATAGACATATCTTCAACCAAGAGGCCAACAATAATATCAAGGAAGGTAACTCTTATCGAGATAATTCAACAAGGGATCTTTATGTAGACAAGAAATACAA
>CM035422.1:106123256-106133256 GCA_020310875.1 Ceratopteris richardii | reverse complement strand
AACTATGCCAAAATGACTGATGCAGACTTTGCATGACAACAAATTAGATGCACCTTTGTCATATTGTACTCTTCAGGCTCTCATAGTGCCTCTTTTGCATCAAATTGCTATGCTATGGCTACCTCTAGTCTCTTTAATTAAGCACAGAATTTTGAACATTAGATGGCTACAATGCAATCTGAATATGATGCTATCATGAAAAATGGTACCTGGTCTTTATGTGACTTGCCTCCTAGCAAGAAGGCCATTGGCACTAAGTAATACAAGCTTGATTGTAAACCTGATGGAACTATTGATAGGTATAAGGCCAGGCTTGTTGCAAAGGCTTATGTGCATGAAAGAGGCATTGATTTTGATGAGACCTTTGCACCTACATGCCGAATGAGTACTGTTTCTAGCATCTGTGCACTTGCAACTCATCATTGTTGGAATGTACATAAGTAAGATATTAAAATTGCATTTTTGAATGATGAATTGCATGAAGAAGTGTATGTTTTTCAGCCCTATGGCTTTGTCCAGAAAGGCATGAAAACTAGGTGTGCAGGTTAAAGAAGGCATTATATGGTTTAAAGCAAGCACCACATGCCTGGTATGAAAACATACATGGCTATCTGATTGCACATGGTTTTGAGAACGGTCCAACTGAGAGCGCTTTGTATGTTAAGCATGTTAATGATGTGCTTTTGATCATTGTTGTGTATGTTGATGACATGCTGCTCACTAGTCCTCATGAGAAGCATATTGCTAATTTTAAGGCTGATTTGCATGCCCTATTTAAGATGTCTCATTTGGGACATTTGCATCATTTTTTTGGGCATTCAATTTATGCAAGTTGCTGGTGGAATAGCTTTGTGTGAAACGAAATATATTGAAACATTATTGCAACATTTTTGACTTGCATACTGTAAACCTATTGCCACTCCTATTGAGACAGGTTTACGATTGAGTCTTCATGATGCTAGATATGCATTTGATGTTGTTCTCTATTAGCAGGCTATTGGATGCTTGATTTAGTTATGCATTACTTGGCGAGATATTTAGTTTTTTGTCTCACAAATGAGCAATTTTATGCATTGCCTAGGTGTCAAGCATTGGTAGACGGTTAAGCGCATGGTTTGCTACTTGAGTGGTACCTGACTACATGGATTGTTTATCCTAAGGGGGATCACTACCACTAGATTTACATGCTTTTTGTGACTCTAGCTAGGTTGGTTGCTATGACACTCATGTGTCCTCTCGTGGCTTTTTCTTCATGCTTGGTAGTCCATGTATATCCTAGTTAAGCAAGAAGTAGCCTCTTGTGCCTACTTCTAGTTGTGAGGCACAGTATAGGGCAGCTTTCACAACAACTATACGTGTGTGTGGCTCAAATAACGTTTGGCTTTTTTGGGTGTTGTTCAATCTTGTGCCACCACCATCTTCACTAACAATCAAAGCACATTCGCAGTTGCAACGAACCCTGCATTCCATGCTTTCACTAAGCATAAAGAGGTGCATTATCCTTATGTTGGGGAGAGGTTCTCTGTTGGAGAGATCAGCTTGGAATAGGTGCCCACGCATGAGAACATTGAAAACCTTCTCACGAAGGCTCTACCTAGGGAGAAGTTTGAAGCTTTATGCAAAGCTTTGGGCTTACTTCCTTTTCTGGATTGATTGGACATAGCTTTGCACTTCCTTGTACATAAGTTCCAGCTCCTTGTTCACTGCATCACTCCCAAGGGGGACTTGTTGATATATTTAGTTAGTGATGTGTGTGAACACACTCCGAAAACCGAGGCAACTTTTCCCTTTTTAGGAGGTTTTTCCCCCCAACTTCTAAATATGCCTATAGCCCTAATGGGTCACTAATCTATGTACATTCTAGTGGCAATAAATTCTATATTGTGTGTTGTGCTTCAAGCTTCTCCTTCTTCATTGTGATGTTTGCATGTTTCCGTAGACATCTAACTCCAACATCACACACACACACACACACACACACACACATATATATATATATATATATATATATAATTTTTGGATTTTTTTATATAATATATATTGTATATATATACCAGAATAAATATATATATACAATCACACACACACACACACACACACACACACACACACACACACATATATATATATATATATATATATATATATATATATATATATATATATATATATATATATATATATATATATATATATATATATATATATATATATGTATATATATATATATATATATATATATATATGTATGTATGTATATATATATATATATATATATATATATATATATATATATATATATATATATATATATATATATATATATGTATATATATATATACACACACACACACACATATATATATATATATATACACACACACTACAAGAAATAGGGGGCGTAGTGACACCCCCAAATTGAAAAAAAGACGACTAGCATCGCATAAGCGATGGTGATGTTTTCGATCTTTTTTTTTAAGCAGATACGTCGCATAAGCGATGCCTATGTCACTTATGTGACGCTAAATCTCCGTATCGCAAGTAGCGTCATTGCCTAGCGACATTATTGGCGACGTGGGAAAACTGGATAGCGAGGTCATCATTTCCAGAGCGTCGCATAAGCAAAACTCTGGAATGTTAAAAAAAAATCGAATTCTCCCGGCACATTTGTGCCGAGATCTGGACGAGAGCAACAGAACGAGAGAGAGAGAGAGAGAGAGAGAGAGAAAGAGAAAGACCAGGTATGCGCACACACACACATACATATGCATACACACACACATATACACATATAGACACACACACACACATACACATAGACACACACACATACACACACAAATACACACACAAATACACACACATACACACATAATGTTGCATACACACACATATACATGCATACACACACAGATATACATGCACACACACATATACATGCATACACACACAGATATACATGCACACACACATATATGCATACACACACATATGCATACATAATGCACATGCAGACATACACATACATAATGCATACACATGCACACACATATACATATACACATACACACACATACACACATACACACACATACACAGACATACACACAGACATACACACACATACACACATACACACACATATATGCATACACACACACATAGAGATACATGCACACACATACACATACATGCATACATATGCATACATAATGCATATGCATATGCATACATACATGCATACTTACATGCATACACACACATATGCATACATAATGCACATGCATACATACACATACATAATGCATATGCATACATAATGCATATGCATACATAATGCATATGCATACATAATGCATATGCATACATAATGCACATGCATACATACACACACATATGCATACATAATGCATACACACACATACACACACATATACATACATACATGCATACACATACACACATAGACACATACACACACATAAACACATACACACTCATAGACACACACACATACACATAGACGTGCACACACATACACACACATATACACACACACAGAGACACATACACACATAATGATGCATTCACACACATACACATGCATAGACACATACAGATGCATACACACATACACACATAATGATGCAGTCACACACATACACATGTATTCACACAGAGATACAGGTCTTAAATATGACCTTTCCCCCAGGTGTGGAGTACACATATTTAGGAAGTGTAGTTGTGCATGACAGCGAGATAATGCAGTGTCTTGTTGGCAATAAATGGTTAACACATTGCCATACGGGAATTGTCCCAAGTCTTTGCTATAAAAAAGGGACTGAAACTGCTCTTCAGTTCCTAACATGCCTTCAAAATGTTCTGCATGAATGGCTTTTCCAAACACGGTTGAGTGTTGGCTTGAAAGACATGTACTTAACAGATGAAATCAGAACATATAAAAAACTTCTTGAAGAAGTTCATAATTCTGTAGATGATGGCAGATTGTCTTCGCGGAGAGTTCTCACTTTGGAAAGGCAAATTGGATTAGTCTTGTCAGGAAAAGAAGAACTCATTCCAAGAACTTTTATCAATCCATGTCATAGTGATATCCTTGACTATGGTTACCAAGAAAATTTTCTTAGCTTAGTTGAAGAAATCAGTGCTAGAAGATCAGCAATTTGTGAATTTCAACGTGTTCTTCGAGACATACCAACCGTTGTTGAGAGACGTAGTTGTCCATCCAATTCCATGATGGCAATGATAGGGGCTGGAAGCAAAGGATCATTGTCAAACTTGATACAACAGTGTGCATGCTTAGGTTTACAGTCTGTAAATGGAGAGGAGTCGTTCTTTTCTAACTTTCATGATGGTTTGGCAATAATTCATTCTTGCTTTTTAGATGGTTTAATCTCCAAATAATTCCTTTATCATTTAGTGTCTTCCCGAAAACCTGGAAAAGGGTATGGAGTTGAGGGGCCTGGGGAACTTTTTTGAAAATGTATGTATGGTTTAAGGGAAGTGTACTTAGCATATGATGGGTCTGTTTGGACACGAACAGACAATCATGTAATACTATATATATATATATATATATATATATATATATATATATATATATATATATATATATATATATATATATATATATATATATATATATATATATGTGTGTGTGTGTGTGTGTGTGTGTGTGTGTGTGTGTGTGTGTATGTATGTATATATATATAGCTAGATATGATGGGGGATGATTCTAACACCCCAATGCAAAAATGGAAGATGATTGCCCTCCACTAGGTCCACAAGGAGTGATATATTCTCATTGTTCTGACTTTTTCTTTGCACCAGTACACAGACGTAAAATGACATTTTGCAGACTTGTAGTAGACTATAAGAGCTACACAAAAAGCTTTAAATCAGCCCAAATTCATATTCGAGCTGGGAGAACCACCCTTTGCAAAACAGGCTACCTATTTGCAACACTCTCTGCCTATGTGCAGAGATATACCTTCACAAAGTTGGCAATTTCTCACAACTCACTCTGCCAAATAACTTGAAGGCTTCTTGGATGTGTCCAAGTCTTGTATATGCCCTATCATGCTATTGCTTATGTGTTGGGATAGAATGAATATGACTCTCCTGTCCCTTTCTATCCATTCATTAAGTGCCTTGACCTGCCCTTGAAACAGTGGATCATCTACATGAGGCATTGGCTCCGTGCCGCTCACTAATCCCCACAATCCTTAGCCCATAAGGTAGTTGCTAACTCTAAATTTCCATGGTTGATAATTGCCTTTCTATAACTTCTCTATTTGTGCATTATACTTAGCCATAGTGAGCTCTAAGATGCTCCTCTAGCTTCTCCTCAAGTGTCTGTATGCTTTAGAAGGTGTGGATATTACCATTTGATAGCTTCTCCCTTGCTAACCTTCGACCAGGGGAGATCGTGATCGACGTAGCCCCTTTTGATGTCTTCTTGCTTTGATGAGTCCTCTATGTGCTTCCACGAATTGTGATCCCTTCAAGTCTTCAACATGATGCCACTGATGTCTCCAAGCCTCGAAAATGGCTCTGATACCACTGATGGGGAATGATTCTAAAACCCCAATGCAAAAATGGAAGATGGCTGCCCTCCACTAGGTCCAGAAGCAGTGATATATGCTCACTGTTCTAAACTTTTCCTCATGCAGAGACTTAAAATGAAATTTTTCAAACCTATAGTAGGCTACACGAGCTACCCAACAAGCTTTCAATCATTTCGAATGGATATTCCAGTTGGGAGAACCACCCTCTGCAAAATAGGCTACCTATTTGCAACACTCTCTACCTATGTGGAGAGATATAACTTCACAAAGTTGGAAATTTCTCACAACGCAATCATCCAAATAACTTGAAACTTTGGCTAACTCTAGTGCACAATATGAGAGACCAAATGAAGCTTTAAGTCAATGAAAATGAGTGTAATGAGAGCACAAACAATGCTCTGCAATCTGGTACAATCAGATTTGGAGAAGCCTAACTACACCTCTAGATAGAGAGGAGCAAAATCATGAGGAATTGAGGTAAGAAAGTAAGGGGGCTACTTGTTGGAGTTTATGAATTCACTAAAATAAGTGGGAAACTCATGGAATGCATATAAATCAACAAACAGAGGCGGGATGATGCTTATATAGAGTTTTACTTTTCCTACAATCTAGCTAACCACCCACCATTCAGTGTAGGTGCACTTTTTGGCGGTTGATTTGATGAGATTCAAATTTAATTGAGTTTGGTGGAGCTTCTAGCTTTATTCCATGACTTTGGGTTCTCTTTTTTTATTGGTCCACTTGCAAAACTTGTGGTTGAGACTTTTTGCATGATTGAGACTTGATTTTCAACTATATGTGCGTGTATGTGTGTGTGTGTGCATATATATATATATATATATATATATATATATATATATATATATATATATATATATATATATATATATATATATATATATATATATATATATATATATATATATATATATATATATATATATATATATATATATATATATATATACATACATATATATGTATATGGGTGTGGGAGTGTGATGTGTATGTAAGTATGTGTATCTGTGTGGTATATGTTGGTGCATTTCACCCAAGCCTACATGCTTCATATCATGTTCATTTGTAGTCATATGTATAGACATATGAAGAACTCTTCCAAAAGAGTACATTTTATCTCTTGTAATTGTAAAAGAAAGAATGGCCTTAGTCATCCATCATGTCAAAAGGAAGTCTATGGTTGTTACTACCTAAAACCACAAATCCATCAGCTGATAGAATATTTCCTAATTCTTAGCACCACTTTTAGGTGAAGTCATTTGAATTCAAATTCAAAACTACCTCCTTAAGTAGCTATAAAAAGAGCAAGAAGGAAGTCACCATAAGAGAGCTTGATTCGTTCTCACTTCATGTTCATTTGTAGAGATTAAAGATCTTACTCCATAGATCTATCATTTTACTCCCATTGTGCAAATTGTCATTGCCAATGTGGTTGTAATTATATGTGAATCTATACACTCATCATTTACTCCTTCTGTGTTTTGTTCTCTATTATACTCACTCAAAATAGTAACGTGAGAAGCTCATATCTCGGGTTATACATAACCTTTTTCAAAGTTTTGAAGTGCATTCAATTGCCCTCTAAGTCTTATTTAGGCTGAGAAAATTTCATGCTCATTGGGTTTACCATGTTTGAGAAATCTCTATTTTACTTCTCACTGGTCAATCTCTAGAGGGCCTCGAAAATGGCGGGAGTGTTCCAAATTTTGTTAAAACTTGTTCTCAATGCTCCGTTGATCAATTGAAGTTTCTTGACTTGGTGTAGAAAGCTATCTAACTCTATTTGCTATGTCAAAAAGGAAGTTTTGTAATTCATACCAAGTTGAGAGCAGTGTTCATTTACTAGCAGGTGTATGTACAAAAATAACAAGTTTTGGGAGCTAGTCATTTTGCAACTAGTCGGTCTTGACTCAAACTTTTCAGATACCTATTCCAAAGATCTTTGGTGATTCTTTTGTGGATTTAGGAAGCTCAAAGGGTCTAGTAACTAACTCTGAAGTATCAAGGAACAAAGGGCAACCATCACATGAAGCAGAGGAAAGACTTTCAAATTGGTGTTCAAAGGATGCACTTGCAAGGTCCTATATTCTAAACTCAATATCTAATTTTCTTTTACCTCATGTTATAGCATTCAAGAAATCAAGAGAGACTTGGAATGCATTTTATTCTTTCTTCTCCTCCAACAATCGAGCAAGGAAGAACCAATTGTGAATGGAGTTCACAACAATGAAGAAAAGCCCCAAGGAAAGTGTGACTAATTATGTTACAAAGATGAAGGAGATTTCATATCAACTTGGAAGCATTGGAGAGGTAATTGAAGAGGACCAAATCTTTAGACAAATCATGAATGGAATCCAAGCAGATGACAAGTGGAAGTCCTTCACAACAGCCATGGATTTGTACATGGATATGCATGTACCTCACCTCAACAGGATCATGGGCCAACTCTTCACTCATGAAGCAAAGATTAGCAAAGGTGGTGAGTCCTCAAGAGGTAATCAAACTTCTACCTTATATTTTGATAAATCCAAGGTCAAGGACAAGTTAAAGAATAAGAAGAATGAAGATGAAGGTAGCTCTTTCCAAGAAAACTTTGCAAGTAGAGGAAGAGCTAGAGGAAGAGGTAGAAGTGAAAAGCAAGGCAGGTGGAGATTCCAATCCTCTAAACCTTGCAATATATGTGGCTTATCTAATCATACTACTGAAGAATGTTTTAGGAACCTGAGGAACTCAAGAGGAAGAGGATTCAATAGAGGTGGCTATGGATCAAATAGAGGTAGATACAATGGAAGCTACAACAACAACTACAACAACAATTACAACAACAACTATCAAAGTGGCCATAGAGGAATAAGAGATTACAATAACTATGCAGAGGACCAAAGTCAAGAAGATTCATTATGGATTATGAATCTATCAGTGAAGAAGGGTAAGGAGGAACACGTCTTTTACATTGATTTGGGATGCTCAAATCATGAAATGTGGCTTTACTTTCTGATTTGGAAGATCCTCACAACAAACATGAAGTGAAACTAGGAGATGATACAAAGCACTTGGTGGAGAGACATCAGATGGGATTATGAACCTCTTAAGCAAAGTCTTGTATGTCCCTACAATTACCAAAAGAATAATAAGTGTTGGGCAGATTGTTGAAAAAGGATTGCAGGTTAGATTCAACCAATTTTGGAGCATATGTTGAAGACCCAAGGCAAGGCTTTAAAAGGATTGCCAAAGGAGAAAAGACCGGAAGTATTTCACTTTTGAAGTGGAAGATACAAAGAACATAGGCTTATTTAGCTATGGATTATCAAGAGGAATCCAGATGGAAGTATAAATAGACATAAAGCAAGGTTAGTTGCTAAAGGGTTTGCTCAAACCCATGGTATTGATTATGAGGAGACTTTCTCTCCTCTTGCAAAAATGCCTACAATTAGGGTTCTCATTAGTCTTGCCGCATCTAGAAATTGGAAGCTCTATCAACTTGATGTAAATAATTCTTTCTTAAATGGATGCATTTATGAGGATGCAGATCATCCTAGCTATGTATGCCAATTAAAGAAAGCCTTGTATAGATTGAAGCAAGCTCCAAGAGCTTTGAATTTTAGATTCATAACTTATTTGCAGGACCAAGGATTCAAAGCCAGTAAGGTCGATACCTCTTTGTTCATAAAGAGGAATGGATCTAAAGTGATTTATCTATGTGTGGAGGTTGTTGATATTATTATCACAGGGAAAGATCTTGAAGGAATCAAACAGGTAAAGATTCAAATGAAGGAGGAGTTCAAAATAAGTGATCTCGGACCACTCACTTATTTTTTTGGATTCGAGTTAATCTACACAAGTTCAGGTATATACATCACACAAAGAAAGTATGTGCATGACATGCTCATCAAGTTCAAGATGGAAAACACCAAGTGCACACGTACACCTATGGAGCAAAATCATAAGTTGAGTGCTTATGAAGGAGAACCAATTGAAGACATCACAAACTATCAAAGCTTGGTTGAAAGTTTGAATTGTGCAACACTCACAAGGGTGGATATATGCTATAGTGTTAGCATATTGAGCCAGCTTATGCATAAGCCGAGAAGAGGAAATATGGAAGTGACCAAGAGAGCCCTCAAGTACCTAAAGGGGACCATGAATGAAGGTTTGTTTTATCCATTTACTTCAGATATTGAGCTAAAGGCCTACTCAGATGCGGATTGGGTTGGATCTAAAGATGATAGAAGAAGCACATATGGATATGCAGGTTCAAAAATCATTTCTTGGGCATCCAAGGAGCAACCAAAAGTGGCATTATCTTCTATTGACGTAGAGCATAGAGTTTTGGCTAATGAAACTCAAGAAATCATGTGGTTAAAATCTTTGTATAGAGATCTTAGAATTCATTCTTC
>CM035422.1:106108256-106118256 GCA_020310875.1 Ceratopteris richardii | reverse complement strand
TATATATATATATATATATATATATATATATATATATATATATATATATATATATATATATATATATATATATATATATATATATATATATATATATATGTGTGTGTGTGTGTGTGTGTGTGTGTGTGTGTGTGTGTGTGTGTGTGTATGTATATATCTACCTATATATATATATATATATATATATATATATATATATATATATATATATATATATATATATATATATATATATATATATATATATATATGTGTGTGTGTGTGTGTGTGTGTGTGTGTGTGTGTCTCTCTCTCTCTCTCTCTCTCTCTCTCTCTCTCTATATATATATATATATATATATATATATATATATATATATATATATATATATACATACACACACACACACACACATATATATATATATATATATATATATATATATATATATATATATATATATATATATATATATATATATATATATATATATATATATATATATATATGTATGTATGTATGTGTGTGTGTGTGGATGGATGTATGTATGTATGTACGTATGCATGTATGTCTATATGTATGTATGTATGTATGTATGTATGTATGTATGTACGCATGTATGTCATATACGAAAACTCAAAGGGCATATGTAAAAGGAGTTCAAAATCAGTGATTTAGGTAACCTCACATTCGTCATAGGTATGCAAGACACATACATAGATCAAGGGATGTATTTTACTTAAATGTGATACATTGAAGATATACGCCTGAATTTCAAGATAGAGAATGCTAAACGTGCAAGTATGCCTTTGGAGATGAATCATTAACTCAATGTTTATGAAGGTGAGAAAATTGAATACATTAAAGAGTATCAAAGCTTGGTAGGTAGATTGATCTATGCTACTCATACAAGAGGAAACATTTCACATAATGTAGGAGTGCTAATCCAATTCATGCACTCTCTAGAAAGACAATATATGGATGCAGTATAGAGAGTACCTAAGTACCTCAAAAACACAACTAATGAACGTATATTCTAACCTTATTCTTCATATTTGGATCTCAAGATACATTTAGATGCAGATTGGATAGGAGCTAAGGATGATTGAAGAAGCATCTTTGGTTACTTAGCATTTTTAGGTTCAAAGCTTGTGTCTTAGAGTTCCAAAATCCAGCTAGTAGTGACTTTATCCTCAAGTAAAGTAGAGTGCAAAGATTTGACCATTGCAACTCAATAGACAATGTGATTAAGCGAATTGTAGTGAGATTGGGACTTGTGAGTTCGAAGCCTCACATATTTGGATATAACAACTTCTATGCGCTTAGTAGAAAACCCTTTCTTCCATGCAACAATCAAACACATAGAGGTTCATAACCATTTCATTAGGGAGACGCTCATGGAAAAATAGATTGAAATATATTTTGTTCTAGGTGAAGAGTAGGTGATGAAAATGGCACTTGATGGAATCAAACTTAGTAGATTCAAATCAATAGTAGCTATTCACTCTATCAAAGATTGAAGACTCAAGCATAATTTAGCTTAAGGGGGAAGTGTTAGATCATCAAGCTTACACTATGCATGACTTGCATTAGCTATATATCAAAAAACTCACCATTGGATTACGTCAAATACTTTCATTGAGGAGTTTTCATATTTATGTTTGTTTATTCATAATGATTCTTTAAGGATCACTTATTCATGTAAAATCCTAGAGTTTTTACACTTGTAAAACAATAAAGAAAGGAAATAATTTCCATTAATTTCATATTGGTGATTTTCATATCAATTAATCTCTTAAAATCAAGTTTTTAGATTTGACTTCACTTTTCTTAGTTTATAGGAGGATGATTTCTTCATCAGAAATACCAAGCATGCTTGGATTTGAACTCAGAAACCAATTGTAAAGAGTCATCAAAGGCTTCAAAAGTCTATAAATGGACTATCAATTATGGTTCTCCTTTTATAATGCTCCAAATTTCGTGAATGAGAGTTCCTTAGGGATTTTCTAGAATCTACTTGATGTGATCAAATATTGGTAGCATTTGGTCTATTGGATTGGAAGAAATTTTGATTTTAAGCTATGAGGGTCTATCTTTGCACAACCATAAAAGAGGGGTGGGTAGAACCAATCCTTATTAAGATCATTGCAAATAGGTTAGTTGATGTTAGTTCCTTCTCTTTTAGTTTTTAGATACTCAAGCTTATGCATAACATAAATTTAGAAGCTTTTTCTCCAATTATAAGCATGATGGCTGCTCTAAGCATTTCAACTTGAATGTTTCATAACTAAATAACAAGTTCTTGAGCTAGTCCATGTGCAAACTTATCTGTTTTTTATCAAATATTTCCCATGTATGTTCCAATGTACAAAGGGGAATTTATTGCATAAGTCACAAGCCTTTATAGTTTATTTACCACTGCAATAGTTCAAGGGTTGGTCCTATGATGGTTGGTTGGACCAAGCTTCATTACTTGAACCTCACTTTTCCACCACTTACAAGCTTCTCCAATCGTGGTATCAAAGCTAGATGAAGATGGGTGATGGATTTCATCAATGATTCAGACGCTTGATAGAAACAATTATGGTGCTCAAAAAATGAGAATAGAATCCTATTTTTAAGGAAGAAATATGTATAGAATTGTAATAGGTGATGAAGCTATGCCTATACTAGGATTCAAAGGAGGACCTACACAAGAGGATAGAGATAGAAACATACTTTTGTGCGCAAGGGATGATCAAACATGTTCATACATACTAAAATCTATCTATGATTTTTGGTTACCATATATTAGGGGATGCAAAACATCTTGAGAGACTTGGGATGCACACAAGACCTTCTTTTCTGCTAGTAGTATTAAAATAGGAAAAAATCATCTATGGAATGAGTTCAACCAAATGAAGAAGAAAGCAAAACAAACTATCATAGAGTTTTTCACCAAGGTTATGATGATCAAGATGAGAAGAAAATCAAAGAGAATATAAGCTTTGTAAGTCAAAAGATAAGGGCAAAATGCAAGAATGTGGAGAATGTTCCAAGCATACTCCTGGATGGTAAAAAAGGGAAAGCAAGCAACCTTAAAGATATGGGTATGACTCTAAATTTGATACAAAGCACTCAATTTATTTGGCCAAATACTCAATTTTTTAGGAGCCCTCTGCATATGAAGAAGCTAATGGTAACCTTAATTGGGAGAAAGCTATGAAATTTGAGATAGAAGCATTAGAAGAAATGGAAACATATGAGTGGGCCCCATTGCAAACTAATCAAAAGATAATAGGTTGCCGATGGGTCTTGTTATAAAGTAATTTATGGCATGAGGCTTCGACACATTTAGATGGATCTCGGATTGGACATCATCTTGTCATTCAAGTGTTGGGTAGAGTTATCGAAACTAGACTTAAGAAAAGGTGTTTATGCTTTCTAGACAAGCAGAGGTACTTGGTCTAGTGGTCTTGGGTTCATTTCCTACAAGAGATGAGGGAGAGTGTTTTGCTCAAACAACTCTAGAGCCTTCTAAAAGCATCCACCTTATTTAAATCGAGTTATCTACAACACTTGGCACACATGTTGTTATGTGGTTGAAACTTGAATGGTTAGTATCTACCTGCCATACTAGGTAGTCCCTTGGAGAGAGCTATATATAGAGGCATATGGTTGATAGGAAAAAGGGACTCATCTCTTTGTGTGGTTCTCATAATGTTCCGTTGGTATCAGAGCATGGAAAGTATCCATGGTGAACTTGGAGGTCTCATCACCTTCCTCATAAGTCCTCACATGAAGATTCGGTAGATTGTTGTCTAACTAGTTTTCAAGTCTCTTTTGCATTCACGTTCACATTCATGAATCTGTTTGCTGCCCATTCGTGTATGCCCCTCATTATGTTCGGTCGGCTTAGGTAGCAAAATATCTTCTACATTACAACAAGATTTGAACTTTCTACCGAATGAAACATACACGATTCTCCTATCCACACGTGCACGTGGATGATTCTTGGCGTGCAATAACACGTCAACAGGTTTGGGTAGCAAGAGCTTCTCAGGAGCAGGATTTGACCTTGCTACCCAACAGAACGTATGTGATTCTCCTATCCATGAGCACATGAAGATTATTTTATATTTGAATATGCTCAAACCCCTACACATAATGATTCTTGGCATGCAACAGCATATCAACGTGGGTGTTAGGTAGCAAAACATTCTCAACTTCTTGAACAAGTAGGGGGGAGATTTGAACTCGTGACCAGAAAGTCGAACTATAATAAACAAAACCGCAACGGCAAGGCATCTGAATGACTCACATACTTAGTGTGCTTGGAAATTTGAAGCTTACAAGAAGCAAAATATTGCGTGTTTCTCTCCAATAAGTGACCAGCACTAAATTTGTGGGGAACCCAAGTAGTTAATTTTATGCGCAAGTTCTTCTACTCCCGTGCTTCAAAGAGAGCCAAAATAGAGTCGCTTCTAAAGTTGTGTGAGATACAAATCAAAGACGAATCATCCCTCATTCAAATGGAGGTTCCAGCTATTGTGTTACCACGATCACATGAACTAAAAGATCTTCTTTGCTAAGTTTGATGTATTATCTCTAATTTGGGAGGGTCAATCAGAACAAAGGTCTGAAAAAGGGGAGTGATCAAGCACATCATTCGTAGTTCAGGAAGCGTGCTCTTTTATCTCTCTCTCTCTATCTCTCTATCTCTATCTCTCCATAGAAACTGCATCCAAATCGTCTCTCTCTCTCTCTCTCTCTCTCTCTCTCTCTCTCTCTCTCTCTCTCTCTCTCTCTCTCTCTCTCTCTCTCTCTCTCTCTCTCTCTCTCTCTCTCTCTCTCTCAACTTCAAATCTCGGCAATGAGAACCTAATCTCAAGTATTAGTCGGCAATGAGAACCTAATCTAATCTCAAGTATTAGATGGTCATTAGATGTTCCAAAAGATTCTTTGAATAAATGGGATATTGAACTTTGGAATGTGGATCATGCATGCACGCCTCCTTCCACTGATAACCTTAATACACATCCAATGACACTCATTTAGTGTACGCAATCTCGTAACTGAAAGAAAAACATTCTAAGTATAATATTATGGAAACATCAAGAAGTAATGTTCACATGCTCCTGGATCTGCTCCTTCAGCTCTTTCAATTTCTTTATAGTTCCCTTCTCTTCATTTTCACTCGGATCATTACCCAGAAAAACAAATTCATTTCCACCTTTTTCATCGTACGACCCTTCCGTTTATCTGTCTCTCGTAGGATTTGCAAAAAAAAAACTCGTTTCGCCTCAACTTGATATTTCTTAAAATGTGGTGGAGCATGAATGTAATGCCTCTTCAATTTAATCTTTTTTCTTCATCGTTCTTGATTTTCTTTCCAGCTTTTGTTACGTCAATTTCACTCATAGTTTTTATAGGGGCCACAAATGCAGCTATCACCCGTTTCTCTTCTCTTGGACTAAATTTCTTCGGTACGTTTCTAGTGATAGGGCCTTCTTAGTAGGAAATCATTATTCCGTTGAAGGTTTTAGAAAAGGTATTCTTGAGTATTCATTGTGTTCGTCAAAACGACTTCAAAAAATGGAAACATCTCTGGAAACAAGACATCAACCAGTGGATCAACTTCAAGAATATTGACCCTAGCGTCAACATTACCTATGAAGAATGGAATACTTTACAAAGAAGATGGCTTGCCTAGGACCGCTCTAAAGTTCTTCTCATGAGGGAAAACCCACTGTGCCCGCTTGGTCTCAGATGGCACAATAGTAATTGCCTAACAAAAATCTCGAACATCAAAAAAACATTGATTATCAGGTGAACCTCAACAAGAAGTGGTGCTTGTCGTGGACATGGCTTGGGTGGGATATGAAGTTCATGACTATCTGGCATCCTCTCATAGAAATCAAAAAGTATCTCCTCTTATGGTGAATTCTCATCCAGGAATCTAGACCAACCTAAAGGCTAGCAAAATTTGTGGGGTGCCTCATTGGTGCAAGTGCTCCTATCGGTCAATTGAAAATATTGCTCACATCTATTCCAACTCAAACAGGCTCTGGCAGATTGTCGGAAAGAAAATTAGACTTCAGAAACATATAGGTTGGAAACAAGCTCTGTTGGGTGAAGTGATCAGGTGCTCGACGACTCTTTGGAACACCATTAGAGGGGAGGTCCTATGGAAGATATAGCGGGAAAGATGTGCTGATAGCTTTGGTGACTCCCCCAAAGATTAGTCGATAGAGAAAACATTGTTCATCCTCGGCAAAAGAATTGCTAATTGTAAGAAATCCCCCCCCCCCCTTTCAGGCATCATCAAGTGCTCCTTTTGATCAACAACAAGCTTAAACCCAAGTGGGCCCCGCATGAGGGTGATGAGAGGGTGATTAACCTTGTTTGTAATACCATCTAAACTCTGTAAAATCTACCCCTACTCTATGGGATTCGCGGGGTCCCATGGGCACTAATTCCCTTCACTTGTACTTTTCTTTTCTTTTAATTAATACAAGTCCGGGAGAGTAGGCTAAGGTCGAACTTCCTTTATTAAAAAAGTCTCATAATTCTTCTTCATTGAAGGTTTTAGGGAAGGTATTGAAGGTTTCGAACTTCTCTTTCAAGTTTATAATCTTCTTTCCTTGATTTCTTGTATTTATAATTCTCCTCCTCCTTTTGCATTTCTGTCTTTTGTACCATTCCATAGTTGTGGGGGTATGTCACCAAGTTTTGAATTGCTTTCTATTTATTGTCGTAGAAACATGCTTTTTTCCAATCTTAGATGAAGATTAGTTTCTTGATGAATGGTAAGGACGTTCTATTATTTATTTTACAATGGCTTTTTTGGAAGAGGCCAACATTTTTCTGAATGTGATCATCCACTAGTTTTAGATTGATCATCCCATCTCTTCTAAGAATACTTTGTCAATATGATGACATCTTCCCCACTATTTAGGATAGCTTGAACCTTATTTCCATTATATTTCATTACCAGAGTCGTGTTTCATTACGAGAGTTGGGAATTTGTTATAAATCTTGGAACACCTCTAGGAATTATCTTTTTCCTATGAAAATATGGGTTTGTCGTTAAGATCTGATCCCGCGTCATGAGTAATTTCCTCTTTTTATTGTCCTCGTTTTGTTTTTTCGCTAAGTGACTTTACAGCTCTCGATTTAGTTCTAAAGTACACCCTTATCTTGGCTATATTTCTATCGATCCTTGGTTTATGAACTGGCGGCTCTTGTTCAAAACCTTGTTCGTTTCCCTTTTGTACTTGATACCACACCCCTTGTTCCATTAATGCCCTAAACGTTTCCTCTAGAGTTCTTGTATTAACCTAAGGGACCTATCCTATGGAGCCTGTAATAACCTATCCTATGATCTATCCTATGGAGTTAGCACCTATCAACATCTATCAAGTTGCTTTAGATTCCAATAGGCTTCTTGAATCCTAGCTTAATAGGAATTCCTCATCGTGTAACTGCTTGACATACGTTGTGCCAATATTGAAGTTGGAACTCTAAGCTTGGGTTCTCCTACCTCTTCGCATTCTTCATTAATGGTTGGGACTTAAATTATTTTAAGAGTTTTTCCTATTTCTTCTACTTTGTTTTCCCACTTGGCATTTTTTTCTCTCACTTTTGCTTACAATAGGTTCTATTTCCTTATCTTTGTGCAATCTTCTCTTTGATTTTATCCATTGAACTCTCCACTTGCTCCAATTGGGTATCTCATCTTCTTTCTTCTTACGTTGTTGAATATTCCATATCATTCCCTCAGTTGGAAAGATCTTTTTATCCTTCACTAACGTTGTCCCATTACATTGATTATCTCATCTTCTTTCTTCTTATCTTGGCTTCTCAATAATTACATTCTTGGTTACTAAATATTCCATATCACTCCCTACATTGGAAAGATCTTTATATCCTTCATCGATGTTGCCCCATTATTAATAGAATTATTTGAAAGTCTCCTAAGGACATCCGTGTATAGAATTTCCTTCTTGTAGTCCTTACATAAAGAATCTTCTCCTTATAAATTGGGGAGGGTCAGACCCTTATATAGTGATGAGCATCACACCTATAACATGTGACATTTTATTCTCTCTTAGGTGGTCTTTTTTATTAGAGTTCTATTAATTTGTCATGGATGTAAATGTGGTGTACTCTATTTCAACTCGTCCATCTCCAAATTCTTGCATCAAGACCTAAGGATATTCACTATTTGTGTATTGTACATGCTTGTGGAAGCAATTTTCATCATCAAATATTGAATATCTTATGATTTTCTCCTACATAGAAGGAAGAGCTACACTACAACATATGAGGGGCATACCAGTGCTAACCATATTGATGGTCATGGCCTAGCATCCGTGTGACCATTGGAAATGCCTGGAAAGACCACGTTATTCATACCGACGGTCACTTGACCATCGATAGAACTATTACAAAGCTATGGCCGGTATATGCATCAGAAAAAATTGATGCCTGTATATACACCAGTATATGCATCGACAAAGACATTTCTGACTGATGGTGTCTTTCAATATAACAAGAATCAAGACAAGAATGTCGACATCTAGTACTGTTTTGAATTGCATACTACTAGTGTCAAGTTTGCATGCACATGTACATTGTGCTCATCCACTTGCATTGTGATTGTCTTGTGCACACACACACACACATGGATCTATCTCTCTACACATATATCTCTCTCTTTCTCTAGATCTCGCATCTTGGTAAGTGATGCATGTACTCTTACATCCTTTCTCTTTCTGTATGTTTTCTCCTATCTAATTTCTCTTTTAATTGGTTTTGCAAGAGCTTTTTGAAATTGGTTCTTTGGTATTTGAAGATAGATGATGTTGACTAAGCTTTGATGATAGCGATCCAGAGAATTACATTGATGTAAGTAATTGTTTTATTCTCTATTACAAATAGAGATACAGAGAAAGAGAGAGAGAGAGAGAGAGAGACAGAGAGAGAGACAGAGAGAGAGAGGGAGGGAGAGAAAGACATGAGAAAGAGATCTAGAGAGAGATAGAAAGAAACAAAGAGAGACAGAGAGAGTTAGAGAGAAAGAGAGAGAAAAAGAGAAAGAGGGAGAGAGAGCGAGAGAGATGAAAGAGAGAGGGAAAGAGGTGAAAGAGAGAGAGAATGAGAGAGAAAGATAGAGATACATACACACACATAGATGTAAGTGATTGTTTTGTCCCTTATTAGAAATAGAGATAGAGAGAGAGAGAGATAAAAGAGAGATATGCATACATACATATAGACACCTACATACACATACATATGCATATATTACATACACTCTCATGTGCATACACATATACACACGCATACACACACATACATACACATATGCATACACATACACTCTCACATGCATGCACACATAAGAGAGAGACATATACATACACACACACACATTCATACACACACTTATTCACACATATGCACATATATACATACACACATAGACACATAGATATACATACACACTCACATACATATTACATACACATATGTATATTCATGCATATGCATGCATGCATACACACATGTACACACACGTATACATATACACATGCATATGCATTGATTAATACACAAACATATGCATACACACATATACATACACACATGTGCAACCACACAGATACACATACAAACACATATACATACATGTTTTAGGTCTAGGTCTTTAGCATTAGGTTTTTAGGTTTTTTACATACATACACATATGCATACACACATATGCACATACATATATTACGCATGCATACATGCACATACACAAGCACATGTCACATATACATACACAGTACATACCCACATATACATGTTGTAGGGTTAGGGTTTTAGGATTATGGTTTTAGGTTTTTACATACATACACACATACATACACACACATATTACAATAGATATACACATGCATATACACATATAAATGTTTTGTGTGTAGGTCTTTAGGATTAGGGTTTTAGGATTTTTACACATGCATACATATATATACATATACAAAAATAATA
>CM035422.1:106013256-106105756 GCA_020310875.1 Ceratopteris richardii | reverse complement strand
TAAATGTATCATATATTAAATATCCTAACATCTCCACATGGTATCAGATGGCATCTTTGGATCTGCAGGAGAGAATGGACTTCAATTATTATTCACAAGATTAATCACAAGATTCATGGTTTCTAATGAGTTTGATCCACAAATAAAGTAAACAAGATGATCATTTATTCTACATAGGTTCACAATGTTAAAATCATGTTCCAAGCACTATTGATCTTCTATTTGACTTGGAAAGTCCAAAGCATAGACATGAAGGATGGACCATGGTAAGATGAGGATGAACAAAAGAACACATGCCATGGTATGATCAGGACAAACAAAAGGTAAATTTTCCATATGATCTTGACTCTTCAATTAGAATTTAAAAAAAAACTTTAAAAGAGTCTTGGAAGGCTTCAAAAGTCTATAGAAATACTCTCAATTACTTGTACAATAAGTTGATGCTATATATTTACACATTTGGTCATTACTTTGCTCATTTTTCAATTTCCTTCACCATCACGTGGAACTCTAGTAAACGTGTGTAGGGTGGTTCTCCTTCTACATTGCTCCAAATTTGATGTATGAACATTCATTGCAAATTTAGTAACAAATTTTGGTAGCATTTGGTTATGGGGATTGTGAGAAATGTTCAATCTAAGGTCTCGAGGTCTATCTTTGTCCAACCCTAAAACATTTAGGGTATCACCAATCAATGTTCTTTTTCTTGTTTCTCTCATCCTTTAGAATGGGAGCTCTTCTAGAGGGCATCGATAGAAAATTTACTTTTCATTTAAGTCTTCTTTTTTAGTGTGTCCTGGATTCCTTTTAGAATTATAGACCATTGTCTTCTTTTCTAGAGGTGATTCCATCCTCTTATCTTTTACTTTGTTCCTCTATGATGTCTTATTTCCTCGTAGAATGTTCCCCTCGAGTACTCTCCTCCTCATTTAATGTCATCAATTGAGTCATTTAGTATGTTAATCTCTTTTTCCAAGTTGCTAAAAGTAGTGTTCACTAGAATTATCCTAGATGGACTAGTTTTGTTCTTTCCTTCTATTTTCTTCGGGCGTCATTCCCCTTTGTTTCTCATTTTAGTGAAGCCATCTTGGTTTATGTCTACAAATTCTATTTCCTCAACTTTCTCCAACTCGTTCGACCAACTTCTAGGCTCTCGAGGACCATTTCTTAAGCTCTTGCTAACTTTTACTCCTATTGTCCACTCGTTTTCCTTCATTTGTTTCGGTGTAAAAGAATGCACTCTTTCATTTTATGTCCTTGCTTTCCACAGTAGACACAAGCATTTGGAAAGTTCTTATATATGATGTCTTGTTCTAAGGGTCCCTCAACTCCTATATCTATCCTATTTCTAAAGGAAACCAAATAGTTGTTTTATAAAACATGCCTTCTTTCACTCTTTTTGATTTGCCAAAACATCCTCCCTAGGAAGTGACACCGTTGGGGGGAAGAATAAAGAGTTTTAAAGATTTTTCTGTGCCCGCTAGAACCGACCCAATCCCCACATTGTCTCTCACTAATGAGGGGGACGGATCATCCATTGGAATTGTCCTAGAAACTCCCACCCAGCACTCTAAGATAAAATGCAAGATTTTGGGATTCTAAAAACCATACCAAATCATTTTCCTACCTAGAAAAACACGAGACGCCAGAATAGCAAAAGTTTCTAGAACTACATTAACAAAAACCAATGCACGAGAAGTATCATCCAACCCACCCAAGACGATAAACAACTTCACATCATCATGCCTCCGACTACTTTTTTGTTTATAAAGGAAGTTTGATTATGTCATGATCTCCCTCTCTTGAATTAATAAAAGAACAATTGTATACTGATTGGGTGTAGTGCCTCAGGATCTGGTGTATCCCACAAAGCAAGAGTAGTAAGGCCTGGAGGTGTAATAGCAATGATGGTTCAACACCGGTGGGAAACCTAAGATTTGATGGGTGACTAATAGTTTAATGGAGTTACTAAGAAGGTAAATGATTTCTTTTCATCCTCCTGAGGAACCCACTCTCTTTTAATCTTGCATCTTTCCATATCTACGAGAGTGCTTTTGCTATGATGGCATTCCACAAGGCAAAGGAGTAGCCAGTCAATTCACTACGTTATGCTTGTTGCTAGTGAGTCAATTCACTACGTTATGCTTGTTGCTAGTGGTCTCTAAACTCAATATTTGCATGCAAAATTTCCAAATCATGTACCTTCTTTGGCATGAGGAGGAGAGATAGCCAAGGTCCTGTTTGCCCCAAAGGCAATGCTTGCACTAGTGAGGAGCCCCACAATTTTTATTGGGTTTGGCGTTGGTCTAGATACCATGATGGAGAATTTTCCACATAAGAAAGCATTTTCTTATTCTCATTGATAGGATGCCACAGGTCCCCACACATAAGTTGGCATCTAGTTCTAGACCATTTCTTGCAAGATCTCTTGCTAAGTCAAATATGCAAGTCAAGGTGCTTATGGATCCTCATAGTTTTATCAAACTTAGTATTGTCAATCTGTCTTAGCCCTTCAATCTAGGGCAGGTCATTCTTGAGAATGAGAGGAATCTTTAGGCTAACCCAACCGTTCATTTTGTGTCTGAGAAGGCACCAATCATTGTAGTCAAGTTTCCTAACCACGTGTCTATCCTTAGATCTTATCCAATGACCTCTCATGGTTCGAGAGATGTTTCCATTTACTAAATGCTTTCTTCCATAACTTCTTTGCTCTTTGGATGTTCTTTGAATCAACTTCTTTGATTACGTTAATACAAAACCAAATATAATTGTTTTATCTAATTGCAGCCACCCACTTCCAATCTTCATTAACCTTGATATACAATTTGAGCTTATTCCAACTCTTCCATATGGAGGAAAGAAGGCCAGAACCTTTTGAAGTAAGAAGATAGTGAGATAACATGAGGGTGAGTAGATGGAAATCCTTGCACCTAAGAAGAAATGATTTAACCCATTAAGCTTCCGTGTTGCACCACACTTTGATCAACCACTTGACTTCCAACTTATTTGCCATACGTCCCACATCCTGAATCCCCAACACACCATAACCTTTGTGGTTAGCACATGAGGCACACTTGATTTTGTATACACCCCTTGTGTTGGGTTCAAGAGTCTAAAGGAAAAGAATTCATTGTTCTTCAAAAGAACAACGAATTCGGCATATTAGAAGACATTTTTATTCGCCTTTGTATGAGCCAATAAAAGAACGGCGCAACCATCTAGAAGAGAGGATGTTTCTCCTCATTTTGGTGGCCCTTTCTTTGATTTGAGATGGCCCACTGATTTGTACTTTTTTCTCTCTTGCATCAATATTATCTTTTCTTGTTGTCAAAAAAAAAAAAGAGAACGACGCATTTATTTTATTTTTACTCTCTACAGTTGATAGAACCTTGAAAGGAGACATGATATACTGAGTGTTACTATGACTAAGAGCTACGTTTCTCCATAAACAATGTTGTTTTTATCTCCAACCATCGCTTGGGGTGTTCTCGCAAACCTACTCATTGTCCTTCTACAAACCTGCCCATTGAAAAGTCACCGTTAGAAGGGTAAGCGTTCGAAATCATGGCGCCCATTATAAATCATCACGAGGTACTGATCTTAGTTACAAACACTCTTCCGCAAAGGGTCACATGTTTGGTGAACGATAGTAACTTCTCATTTACTCGTACGGGGAGTTGGGACATTTTCTTACGTTCTCGTTTTGTTTTTTGTTTTCTTTTAATAAAGAAAGTTCGGCCTTAGCCTACTCTCCCCAACTTGCTTTTAATAGGAAAAAAAAAGTATAAGTGAAAGTGACTATTGCTCACGTGACCCCAAATCCCACAGAGTAAAGTAGGTGATTAACCTTTTTTGTAAACGTTCCCTCCTGGTTTGTCAATGGAAAAAAGAATGGCATTTCTTTTCATTTTAAGTTCGTCTGCAGGAATGGGCTCGTTATTTCTCGGGGAGAGCCACAATGCCTACACCCATTCATGAGAATTAGAACCATTTTTTCATCTTCTTCTTTGTGGGATTTCCCTTATGCTCTTGCTTTGGACAAGGGCGTTTGTGGGATTTCCCTTATGCTCTTGCTTTGGACAAGGGCGCCGCACAGACAGCTGAAAATATGCAGATGATGCAGAAGCTATACACATATCGTCAATCATCATCCTGCTTGCTTGCTGACACGTTCTAACGAGGAATGCTCCTTAGAACGGTCATGGCTCCTTAGAACGGCCATATGTCATTTCCTCAACGTGGCTATTTTTGGAACTTTCTTCCTCCATTACTATCCCACAAGTGATATTTGCAAGTTGCAACCTCTGTCGCCTCTTACTCATCTTGCCTAAATATGGAGAACATCATGAAAGCAGCACGTCCCGCTTCAGCACTTTACCTCTGATCGTTTTGTTTTTTTGAATAAATAGAAAAATTAGATTAATGGAGGACAATACAAATTGTGCAAGGGGCAAGAGCCACAGGCACCGTGAACTTACAAGAATGAAGCCATGTCAAGCCTCTGAGTTGAGTAAACAAAGGAGATGGTACTTCTCCATTTAGAAAATTTACAAGATTTTAATAGATTAAAAATACTCTCCTTGAGGTTAGGAGGTCTAGTGATACATTGAATACATTTTACAGAGGCTTTTTTCAGGGTTCTAGGAAGAGACTTCAGGAAATTTCTATTTTCTTTACAAAAGACTCAATTATTTCTACTCCTCCATATATGCCACAGTTTATCAATGCTCCTTAAAATCCACTTAGCAACAAGATTTTCAGCCATTTTATTGGGGCACAGAATACCCTGACCTCCCTGGGATTGAGGGAGGCAATAAATATCCCAATAGACTTTAGCAACTTTGTGGTGATGAGAATTACCACCGCAGTGAAACCTCCTGGCCAAGAAGATAGCCTGATTAACCTGTTTTTTGGAAGGGGACCAGCAAGCTCTGATCCCTTTATTGCGGCGCCGCTCCTTCCAAAGTTTTTTCTACAATCTGATTTTTACTATGCCGAGATGGGTAACTTTGGTATGATCTGCTAATGTGATAGTAATATAGGCTGTTTTGGTGGGCTTCAGGTTTAACATCGATGTTGTGTAGCCCGGCATGAGATTGATTCGTGAGTCCCCATCTACAATGCCACCGTTGAAACTATTATGGTTAATACTTATAGTCTACCTAGGGCTCTTGTAATCCATTAGGGGCACATGAGTGGTCTGATAACTAGTTGACATGAGTAGGCCATTAGGGGCACATAAGTGGCTAGATAAGTAGTGGACATGAGTGAGCCATTACGGGTAACGGACATGCGCCCCATGTTTTGGAAAGGGGTCCATGTTATTAATGGTGGAAAGAGTCTCATGCGCCCAATGATTTGGAAAGTGGGGTCCATGTTATCAATGGTGGAAAGAGTCTTCCTTCTCAATGTTGGACTCATGGAAAGAGTCTTACTTCTGAATGTTATCCATAGCAGAGGGGGATGGGTCACTTACTATTTCTCCTTGAAATCTTTGTAGCTCCTTCGTGGTATCCACATAGGCTTCATCGATTAGGGCAACTATACATGGACAGACATTTGAGAGGAGCGAGGATAAGCTCATGTGGAGACCTCCCAGTTGTAGATCATCCACGTGAGTTTGGTGAACGATAGACTATGAGATGACAACAATGGGAATGGTGAAGCCCTTCGAGGACCCACCTTGGGGTCAGACAAGCGCCTACTAAACCATTTTGTGGATGGTAACCCCTTACGGCAACCAAATATAGAAGAGGACCAAATATAGAGGTGACCAAAAGTGTGAGCATCTGAGGTAGCTGAGAATGCCTGTTGTGGCAACCTCCACGTAGGAAATCCCACCTTGGGACCAAGGTAGCTACCAAGGCCATCTTTGGCTCACCCCATGGGTGAACCTTTGGCACCAAGGACAATTAACAATGACAAGCTTCTGGAATATTTCCATAACTACTTCTACCCGGCATACCTACCCACACCTCCTCCTTTTTCACTTTAGCCAAATGTCTAGTCAACCTCATGAAAATATGTAGTTACCGTCAAGCTATATAAAGGGATTTCCACCTTATGAACAAGGGAGACATAGGTAGGATAGAGAGCTAGACACATAATAGCTCTACTTTTTTAGCTTTTGGGTTCTTACTCTTCTTCTTAGTTGATATCATGGCACGTTCCTCCACCTGAACCCAAGGAATTTAGTGTGAGAGTTCTGGTAGAATGTAACCCATGAGTTGATGTTAAAGGGAGGTGTTGTACGCCCACTCTACTAAGGATTTACCATATCATATGTATTCTAAGTTGTTTTCTGTATTTCGTGCTAGCATAAGAGGATAACCCTTGAGTTGATGTTGAAGGGAGATATTGTATACCCACCCTTCCAAGGATTTTCCATTTCATATGTATTCTAAGGTGTTGTTGTAATTCCATTGTAGTGTCTTTCTTATTTGTGTTCCTCCTCCGTGCATGTGTTTTTGGTGTATCTGTTAAGGATTTATTATGGTGGTTTTGAGAACTTCCATTCAAGTATCTAGCCACACTCTAGAGGTAAGTGCAAAATGAACTCCCTACAACCCACACATATTCATCTGAAAATTTGGCAAGTCTCACAGAAGAAGGCTTCTGATCTTTGTCTTAGCGAGTATTCCCAACTGAATTCTATCTATAGTAGATTAATATTTTTCTCTCTTGAGTGACTTTTTTGGGTATATCTCTCTCTCATTCATGAGATATTTTCTCTCCCTTGAACTAATTCACGAGACATTCTCCATCTTGTTCTATGACTAGGCGTAACTGTCCATTTCTCTCTGTGTAGTAGTTGTCCTATTCATTTATGGGAAAAAACCTTCATCTCATTAAATATACTAAAAGCGGAAAAGAAGATCACCTAACTAGGGAAGACATCCACAAAGAGCTACTGTAGAAGAAGGATATTGGGGCACTATTTCACTCCAATAAGAGAATCAACTTCGTCAAGGATATGTACATATTAAGTATCTAGTGAGGCATAGCCAAAGGGTCAAGCTATCCGCAACATGGAGCTAATACTCCTTTTGTTTGAATGCCAAGCTTGAAGTTAAGAGATGAAGAGCTCTCAACCCTCTTGTCTGGGATTAACATTCAATTTCCTTCATTTGGTGGTGGTTCACATGAAGACGTTGTAGAGCACATCTAAAATCTCCTCTGTATTTGTAAACGCTCTAATTTCCAATAGAGAAATAATGCATTCCTAGACTTATTTCACTCTAAATGGGAAGCGATTGCTAATAACTACTACAACTACTATGCAGAAAACCACTTTGCAACGTGGGATAACTTAAAGACAGACTTTGCAAATGCCTTTAGGCTAGGAAAATTTACAAAAATAACTCCTCGTAAACTTGAGAACTTGACTCTACATGCAGGAGAAACCTTTTCAAAGCTCATGTCTAGGTCCGAACCTTTAATAGCCAAACTACCTAACAACCTCAAAAATTTTATGATCAAGAAAACTTACATATATAGATGCATGGATGTGTACATACGTAGATACATACGTATATACATACATTCATAATGTGAAGACTATCCCAAAGTCTAATCCACAACATGTTCATGAGCTCATGTGGCTGGATGCAACCCTTAGAGATTTTGGGTATGTGGCTACAAGGATCCAAGAAGCCAGAGTCCGTTTTGGTTCATCCCAAGGTGCAAGCATCTCTTCAAATGAAAACTCGATCTCAAAGTCGCAGAGGAAGCTACAAGCTCTCAAACTGCAAAAGGCATTGGCGAAAGAGCAAGCTACCTTAGAAAAAGGCTCCAATGAATTAGCACACTTAATGAAAGAATTGGAAGACCTCATGGCCGAGAAAGAGGTACGTATGACTTTATGGTGCACTCTTTATGGGAGCGAAGACCACTCTTTAGAGGCGTTTTCGAGGTGAGTTGTAAATCAATTTCATGGAAAGAGAGGACCTTAGGGAACGCATTTCCATCATCTCAAGGGAACCGAATTCCCAACCAAAATTGGGCCCTAAGTGTGGAATGGGCAGGGCCATCCAAATCCTTCCTTCTAGGAAAACCTTCTTCCCATCCCCTTCTACCTTCTATGCAAACAAACTAGACTAACAACTAGTTATGGCGAAGGAAATCCCTTGGCAACATAGACCCCAATGACCCATTAGCTGTTACTTGTGTGGCTAATATGGACATACCCAAACCAACTATTCCTGTCGCGAAGATCCATCTCTATGTAGAAATTGCTGAGAAGCAAGGGATCGGTATACCAAGGATTTTCAAAAGGCACTTCTTTGGACAAGTACACAAAGTAACCCCTTAACCTTACATATGACCAGAATTAATCATCAAAACTAGCAAACGAGGCAAGAACATGAGAACTTTCCTCGCACTAGGGTGGTGTAACACAAAGAACTTCCAGGTGTCATGACTTGAGCACAAAAACTAAAGTGAATACAGAACCAACAGACAACTCATTCTCAATTACGTGAGAAAATTACATCAGAGGGACATCAAGATCATGGCACATCAAAGTCAACACAACAAACTTGCATAGGAAAAGCAAGTGCGGCCTCTCAAAAGAATGAGCAAACAAAGGCAAGAGTTCCCTTGAACACCCGATCGATAAAGCGTATGTGTATATCAGTACGGAGGAGCTAAAAAGTTTTCAGGAGAAATAGTAAGTGATACATCCCCCTTTGCTATGGATATTCTCCAAAACACAATCGAGCAAGTGTCTCTATATGATTCAGAAATCATACTCTTTCCACCATTGATAAAATGGATCCCTTTCCAAATCATGAGGTGCATGTCCATAATGACCTACTCATGTCAACTAGTACCTACTCATCTGAACTAGTTATCTGAACACTTACGTGCCCATGATGGATTATAAGTATTCAGAGTACTACAGTTTGACTGTAAGTATTCAGAGTACTACTTGCAATGGTGTCATTGTAGATGGGGGCTACACAACGTTCATGTTAAACCTGAAGCCCACCAAAACAGTCTATATTACTATCACATTAGCAGACCATAGCAGAGTTACCCCTCTCGGCATAGTAGAAGAAAGCTGATCATAGAAAGCAAAGTTAGTATTGAGCTTCACGAATGGTGGGAAATCTAACAAGAAAGCAGCTGACAGAGATATTGACGCATTCGTAAACGAACTTTGGAAGGAGCGGTGCCGCAATACAGCGATAGATGTGAAGTGCTGAAGTGGGACCTCCCTCCATGTTTGGGCAAGATGAGGAGTAAGAGCGCACAGAGGTTGCAAATATCAGTTGTGGGATAGTAATGGAGAAAGAAAGTTGCAGAGGACATATGGCATGGAGCTAGGTTCATGACCAAAGGCCATATCGCATGGAGCTAGGTTCATGACCAAAGGCCATATCACATTTGGTGGTGGTTCACATGAAGACGTTGTAGAGCACATCCAAAATCTCCTCTGTATTTGTAAACGCTCTAATTTCCAATAGAGACATAATGCATTCCTAGACTTATTTCACTCTAAATTGGAAGCGATTGCTAATAACTAGTACAACCACTATGCAAAAAACCACTTTGCAACGTGGGATAACTTAAAGACAGACTTTGCAAATGCCTTTAGGCTAGGAAACTTTACAAAAATAACTCCTAGTAAACTTGAGAACTTGACTCTACATGCAGGAGAAACCTTTTCAAAGCTCATGTCTAGGTCCGAACCTTTAATAGCCAAACTACCTAACAACCTCAAAAAAGTTTATAATTAAGAAAACATACATATATAGATGCATGGATGTGTACATACGTAGATACATACATTCATAATGTGAAGACAATCCCAAAGTCTAATCCACAACATGTTCATGAGCTCATGTGTCTGGATGCAACCCTTAGAGATTTTGGGTATGTGGCTACAAGGATCCAAGAAGCCAGACTCCGAATCTCTTCAAATGAAAACTCGATCTCAAAGTCGCAGAGGAAGCTACAAGCTCTCAAACTGCAAAAGGCATTGGCGAAAGAGCAAGCTACCTTAGAAAAAGGCTCCAATGAATTAGCACACTTAATGAAAGAATTGGAAGACCTCATGGTGCACTCTTTATGGGAGCGAAGACCACTCTTTAGAGGCGTTTTCGAGGTAAGTTGTAAATCAATTTCATGGAAAGAAAGGACATTGGGGAACACATTTCCATCAACTCAAGGGAACCGAATTCCCAACAAAAACTGGGCCCTAAGTGTGGAATGGGTAGGGCCATCCAAATCCTTCCTTCTAGGAAAACCTTCTTCCCATCCCCTTCTACCTTTTATGCAAACAAACTAGACTAACAACTAGTTATGGCGAAGGGGTAGATTTTATAGAGTTTAGATGGCATTACAAAGAAGTTCAATCACCCTCTCATCACCCTCATGTGGGACCCACTTGGGTTTTGAGCTTATTGTTGATTAGAAGGAGCACTTGATGTTGTCTGAAGGGGGGGGGGGGGGGATTTTTTACAGTTGTCAATTCTTTTATCGAGGAAGAACATTGATTTCTCAATCGACCACTCTTTTTGGGGACTCGCCAAAGTTATAAGCACTACTAATTATTTTTTTCTTCTCCACAACTGAGACAACCTTTATAGAAAACATGATATACCACGTGTTACTTATGACTAAGGGTTACGCATATATGTGTCCAACCATCACTTGGGGTGTTCTAGAAACCCTGCCCATTGTTATTCTACAAACCTGCCCATTGAGAACATCACCATTAGAAGGGAAAGCGTGCCCATTTCATTTATGATGCCGAGAAAAACTTCACAAAAAGGACCTCATGTACTCGTATGGGTAGGTTTATTGGCCACAATGAGGTTGGATCATCTTCTGCCGTTCCCTCTTTGTTCCCTCTTCTGCCTAAATTTGACTGCTTGCTCAACCTTACGAATGACAGGAAAAATTTATCTTTGTGTGTCATATGACAGATTTCTTCGAGAAGTTCTCTGTCAAGTGACATACATTTTCTTTTAAATGAGACATGCACAAGGATTCGGTGAAGCATTTGTCACTCATGGAGCATGCATCTTAAACCTGGACAGAGTTGTGCATTAACTAAGCCCTTAGACTGCAAGTGTGATCATTCACTCATGCAAAGTGCACTGAAAGTCCAAATACAGATACTCCATCTTCCTGCACAGAGGTACATGGCGGCCCTAGAAAAGTACTACCCTAAAAAAAATGACAGTCAAGTCATCTAAGTATCAACTTCCTCCCCAAGACCAAAACCCATAATGAATTACACATGCCATTCTAGAGAATTCCACACTGTGTGTCTCTTTGAATTCCGCTCTCCTCAGATGTTTGTTGGCCATGTCATAGCATATAGTGCAAGGTACAACTAAGAGGATATATATATATATATATATATATATATATATATATATATATATATATATATATATATATATATATATATATATATATATATATATATATATGAGCACTGAATGTGTTCATATACATATATATGAGCACTAAATGTGTTCATCTATATAAAATATCAAAAAGAGCATTTTTCTTATTGTCAACACTACCACAAGTATTGCTAGCAAAAGTAGCGTTGATGGTGTATGTTATAAAATCCATGGCAGAGCATAAATTGTAAAGATTGAGTATGCAATGGTGGGAACCAGAGCATCGCATAAGCGATGCTCTGAAATGTTAAAAAACAAATCAGTTTCTCTCGGCACATTTGTGCCGGGATTTGGATGCACAAGCGAGAGAGCGAGAGAGAGAGAGAGAGAGAGAGAGAGAGAGCAAGAGAGAGCAAGAGTGCATTCGTTGAAGCCAGGTATGCACACACACACACACATACATATGCATACACACACACACATATACACACATAGACACACACACATACACATAGACACACACACATACATACACATATATACACACACACATATACACACATACACACATAATGATGCATACACACACATATACATGCATACACACACACATACATGCACACACACATATGCATACATAATGCATACATAATGCACATGCATACATACACATGCCTAATGCATACACACACATATGCATCATAATGCATACACAATGCATACACACACATATGCATACATACATGCATACACATACAGACATAGACACATACACACACATAGACACATAAACACATACACACTCATAGATACACACACATACACATAGACACACACACATACACACACACATAGACACATACACACATAATGATGCATACACACACATACAGATGTATACACACATACACACACACATACACACACATATATGCATGCACACACACATAGAGAGAGAGAGACATACACACACATACACATACATGCATACATATGCATACATAGTGCATATGCATACATACATACTTACATGCATATACACACATATGCATACATAATTCACATGCATACATACACATACATAATGCATACACACACATATGCATACATAATGCATACATAATGCATACACACACATACACACACATATGCATACATACACGCATACACACACACATACACACACAGACACATACACACACATAAACACATACACACTCATAGACACACACACACATACACATAGACACACACACACATACACACATAGACACATACACACATAATGATGCATACACACACATACACATGCATACACACATACACACACACATACACCCACACACATACACACACATATATGCATACACACACATAGAGAGACATACACACACATACACATACATGCATACATATGCATACATAATGCATATGCATAAGCATACATACATACTTACATGCATACACACACATATGCATACATAATGCACATGCATACATACACATACTTAATGCATACACAGATATGCATACATAATGCATACATAATGCATACACACACATACACACACATATGCATACATAATGCACATGCATATGCATACATACATGCATACACATACACACATAGACACATGCACACACATAGACACATACACACACATAAACACATACACACTCATAGACACATACACACTTACACACACACATCCATACACATTTACACACACACATACACATGCACACCGACACATATATATATAGATACACATGTATATTCACACATAGAAACACACACATACACACATAGACACACATACACATACACACAAATATACACACACACTTACACACACACACACATCCACACACATTTACACACACACATACACATGCATACAGACACATATATATAGATACACACACATATGCACATACATGCATATGCATACATAAAGCACATGCATATGCATACATAATGCACATGCATATGCATACATACATGCTTACATGCATACACACACATACACATGCATACACACATACACATACACACGTAGACACACACACACACATAGACACATACACACACATATATGCGTACACACACACATAGAGAGACATACACACATACACATACATGCATACATAATGCATATACATATGCATACATACATACTTACATGCATACACACACATATGCATACATATGCATACATAATTCACATGCATATGCATAGATACATGCATACACATACACACACATAGACACATACACACACATATGCATACATAATGCACATGCATACACATACACACACATAGACACATACATACACACACATATACACAAAAATATACACACAGATTTACACACACATAGCACACACACAACTTGATTACTCAGATAGAAACCAATTGGAGGTGGACACTTGCGACAAAGCCCTAGAGTTCCCTAACAACAAAGAATCCAATCATGAGGGATACACTACGAGCAAAGAAGATAGCTTTACCACTAGTGATGAACATAACATGGATAATGAAAGTTCCATCATTGGATCGACTATTCTAGATTCTGTCTCCTGTTCATTTCAATAAGAGACCTCTTGCAAGGGAAAACGGCCTATTGAGCTACCTTGGAGAAACAAGTTACTCAGTCAGGAACCCCTCCAGTGAAAAAGAAAAACGAATCCAAGAGGAGAAAGGATAAGACCCCTTCCCGTAAAGAGGGTAAATTACGACAATGATCATCAACTTCTTAAATGCTAGAGAGCTGACTGACCCCTCAAGAGTGACTAAAATTGATGGAGCAGACCTCTAGAAACATCTTAGATAGGTCTCCCTGACCCATGTCTGGATCTCAACGTCGCACCCCCGGGGTTTGGTGGGATGCTAATTGGTATAAACCAATTCTGGTTTAAAAAGCTTGACATCTCCATTGAAGATTAGTGCCATCGATGGATTGCCACTTCCTTTGGTGCCCCCGTTCAGCTCATGCTAGTTTCTAAGTATGCCCCAAACGGGAAGATGGAGAGAGTAGTCACCTGGGCCTCCTTGGACTCACTCCCCTACAATGTACTAATTTGTGGTGACTTCCACATGGTAGAGGACCCTGCAGACAGATGGAACAAGAAGGGCCGAGTCATCGACAGTCATGAGAAATTGACCCTTTTGTTTTCCTTGATCCCGGTTTTCCTCAAAGGCTCAAATCTTGTGTGCTTCCTATGGAAGATTTGGAATACAGTCAAAAGCTTCATAAGAATCAATGAAGATTGGAAGTGGGTGGCCGGTATCGAAAAAAATGACTATCTAGTTTCTGATCCATGGCATTCAAAACATTGAATCTTGGAACATTCAAAATGCCAAGAGGCTATGGAACAAAGACTTCAAAAAATGGAAACATCTCTCAAAACAAGACACCAATGAGTGGATCAATTTTGAGGATTTTGACCCTAGCGTCAACATTACCTATGAAGAATGGAATACTTTACAAAGCACATGTCTTGCTTGGGACCGCTCTAAAGTTCATCTTCTCATGGGTCAAGACCCATAATTCCTGCTTGGTCTCAGATGGCACAATGGTAATTGCCTAACAAAAATCCCAAACACCAAAGAAACCATTGATTATCAGATCAAGTTCAACAAGAAGTGGTGCCTTTTGTGGACAGCTGCAATGGGACATGAAGTTCATGGCTATCTTGCACCCTCTCATAGAAATCAAAAAGTGTGTCCTCTTATGGAAAATTCTTCATCCAAGAATCTAGATCAACCTAAACACTAGTAAAATTTGTGGGGTGCCTCCCTAGTGCCAGGGCTGCTACTGGTCCATTGAAGATGTTGCTCATATCTTCTTCACTTGTCCCAACTCCAATAGGCTCTGGCAGACTGTTGAAAAGAAAATCATACTTCAGAAACATATCAGTCGAAAACAAGCTCTACTAGTAGAAGCGATTGGCTACTCCGTGACTCTCTGAAATGCCATCAAAGGGGAGGTCCTATGGAAGATGTGGTGGGAAAGATGTGCTTATAACTTAGGATACTCCCCCAAAGAGTGGTCCATTGAGAAATTATTTTTCCTCCTTACCAAAGAATCCCTAACTGTAAGAAATCCCCCCCTTCAAGCATCATCAAGTGCTCCTTTTGATCAGCAAAAAGCTCAAACCCAAGTGGGCCCCACATGAGGGTGATGAGAGGGAGATTAACCTTCTTTGTAATGCCATATAAACTCTATAAAATCTACCCCTGTTCTATGGGATTCGAGGAGGTCCCTTGGGCACTAGTCCCCTACACTTTTACTTTTCTTTTCTTTTAATTAATACAAGTCGGGGAGAGTAGGCTAAGGCCGAACTTCCTCTGTAAATAAAAAAGTAGTCCAAGGCATAGTGTTGGGAAGTCATGTATTGTTGAGGGGGGCTCGACAATACGCATTGTGCATAGGTTGTTGTTCAAGTAGTTTGAGTCTCGTTTATTGTTCATGCCTCTCGTATCTTCCAAGAATACGCTACTCTCACAAACATTAATTAATAGAAACAACAATTGTACAAGTGAATGAGCCTAGCACCCATGGGACCCCCCGAATCCCACAAAGGAGGGGTTGCTCAAACTTTCTAGAAAACATTACAAAGAAAGTTGATAACTCTTCATCCCTTCATGGGTGGTTCACTTGCTTTGAGGCTTGTTGCTCTCTAGGAAAGTCACTCTATGATGTTTAAAAGTTGGGGGCTTCTTACAATTGGAAACTCTTTTGCCCAAAATGAAAAGATATTTTCCATAGACCACTATTTAGGATCCCTACCAAAGTTGGTAGAACATCTCTCTTTCCAAATCTTCTAGAACATCTCACCTCTTATAGCATTTCACAATGCCGAGGAACAGTTGATCACTTCCCCCAATAATGCTTGCTTCTAGTTGATTTGTTCTTGCAGCAACATGATTCTCCCAAGGGCTTGCCAAACCCGCATTGATTTGAGGCATACAAAGAAGAGATCTCCTAAGTTCTCATTGCCATAAGGCATTTTTTACACCAAGGAGGGGCTCTAAAAATTTTGTTAGCTTTTACAATGATTTGAATTCCCTAATGGAGGATTTGCCACATAAGAACAATTTTTTTTAACCTCAATGAGGGGATGCAAAAGGGATTGGAGCTTAAAATCCCACCTAAAACGGGATGAATCTAGAGACCATCTGCTATTAATCATGACATGAAAGTCCACATTCTTCTTCATTCTCGGAATTTTGTCAAAATTGTTAATGGTGTTCCATTTAAGACCCTCAAGGTGAAGAGATTCATGCCTAATAAAGAGGAGATTTCTTGAGCGCTCCCAAGCATTGATTCTACTCGACAATAGGCACCATTCTTCAAAGTTCACTCTCCTAGCTAGATCAATATCCTAAAATCTAATCCATTGGCAAGTTTCTTAATTCTAGAAGTGTTTCCCCAAACTAAAATAATTGTTCCATACATTCCTAGCTTTTGGGAGGTTCCAAGTCTCCACACATCTGATGCCCTTAATAAGGAATCATATCAAACCATTTTCTCTAATACTAGCCACCCATTCCCAATCTTCATCAATGTTAACAAACTACTTCACCTTGTTTCAACTCTTCCATAGGGAGCAAACTAAGCTCGAACCTTTGGGAGTCACCTAATAGGGTGAGAAGATCCCCCCGCTAGGTTGATCTGCATACCTTTCCAATATGCCCAACTTGTTATCATACTTCAAAAGAGGCCACTTCCATTGTTAACCCATTGAACCATCAAATCCCATCTCAATAGCTAATAGGTAGAAGATTTGTTCCATGGGGATCAAGTGACAGCCATGGTCACGACCAAAGAGTCTCATAATCATATGGTTCTTATTGATGGGAAGAAGGAGGCCTTGAATAATACCTAAACATTTGTAATGTCTAACAATGCATCTGAGACCATCGGCAATGATTGCAAAGAGAAGAGGGGCCAAAGGGAATCCTCACCTCATAGAATGTTTTAATTGAATAAGTAGGCCATTGATGTTCATCTCTGCTAACACATTTCCCTACAATGGTGAAATCATATGAATGAACATCTAGCCACAACCCTCGTCTTTCAAAACTTAGAGAAAGAAGTCCCACTTGAGTTTTTCATAAGCTTTGTTGAAGTTAATATTAAGGAAGACATCTTGAGCCGACTCTTCAATGAAAACTGGACCTTCCCAAAAATCAATGATACCCCCTCACTGATCCACTTTTGTAAGTTACAAGCAGTCTGATTAGCAATAACCTTAGCAAGGATCTTGTAACCAATTTATGACATTGTAATTGGAGGCCAATTTTCAATCATGCTTTTGCTTCCTTTTTGTGAATAAGCTTGATAACGCCTTCATTGAGATATTTGGGTAGTGTACCGAGAGAAGCAACCTCTTGCTACATGTGATGTAATGGAGTATTTACCACATGCTTGAAGGTCGTGAGAAACTCATTGGTAAGTCCATCAAGTCCCAGGATTTTTCCATTAGGAAGAGCATAAAGCTTTGCAAAAAGCTTCAAAATTTTTGTTTTGAAGAGCTTTGATGAATATTTTTGCCACATTATCTTGTGTAGGCACATATACCAAATCAATATCTCATGCATGAAGGCGCTCTCTCACATAGAGATGAGGAACCCTCAAAACAGGAGATCATATATGAGAATCTTCCAAGCACTTGTTTCTATTATGGAAAGCAAGGCCATAAAATTTAAAGAGTGTACTTTGAAACAAAACTCTTTTAGACAAAAACAAATGAAGGAAAACGAGTGGACAATAGGAGTAAAAGTTAGCAAGAGCTTAAGAAATGGTACTCCACAGCCTAGAAATTGGTCCAACGAGTTGGAAAATTTTGAGGAGGCTAAATTTGTAGACATAAACCAGGATGAGTTCACTAAAATATGAAACCAAACGACACTATACACAAACAAAATAGAAGGTAAGAACAAAACTAGTCCATCTAGGATAGTTCTAGTGAGCACTATTTTTAGCAACCTCAACAAAGAGATTAACATACTGAATGACTCAATTGATGACATTAAATGAGGAGGAGAATACTTGAGGGGGTCATTTTACCAGGAAATAAGATATCATAGGGGAACAAGGTAAAAGTGAAGAGGAACAAATCATATATAGGAAAGAAGGCAATCTTGACAGTAAAAGCTCAATTACTCAGCCTATAATTCTAGACGGAATGGAGGACACACTCAAAAACAAGGCTTAAATTAAAAGTAAATTTTCAATCAATGCCCTTTGGAAGATCTCCCTAAAGGGTAAAGTAATAGGGCAAGACATCTCTTCCTCTAAGGTATAAAGGATGAGAGAAACAAGAAAAAAATAGAAAAAATAGCATGTCTCACAAATTTTAAAACTATACCAAACCATTGTCACTTCTCACAACATATGTGGACTTTTTGAACCCTCTATGATCGGTGTTCTTCGAAAATGTCTTACTAATAAATGTATAACCCCACACCATCTATCTCCAAGTGATCAAGGTCTGTGAAGATGACCTTGTGATGAGGCTTTATTGAAGTTCTTCTCATGAGTGGTTAACTACTTCCCATGAACAAGGCCCTGGTAGCATGACCATTGGAATTAAGCATAAATGAGATCAATGTCTTGTAGCAACTAAACTAGATGTGAACCACTGGTGAGTTGTTGAATCTTCTAAAGATCCCATCTACACTAATATTATTTTTGTTTATTGAGGACTTCAATATGGTTGAAGTCCAATCTGACATATGGGAACAAAGAGGGCCTAATATTGATGGACAAGAAAAAGACATATGGAACCTCATTAAGCTACATCATGACCTAGCTATGTTTCTCATGAGATAGTACAGAAGTTGGGCCCTCTTCCTATACAATGTATAAAACTCATGGTCTTGGGCCACTATCCCATGGTGCCAACCTTTAAAAGTCATGTGCATCTTAAAAAGCCTCCTGCTTCCATGCAAATCATGTGATCTTTTACCTCCCCTCCATTTGGCACGAGTTAATCTTTACATGGAACCAAGATTAATATGTCCATTATTTACCAACTAATTGTTTGATGGAGGTGGTTAAGAAGAACCAAAATATTCTAAATAAATCCTAGAAATTTTTCCAAAACATCTGGTGGGCTAGAAGGGACATACTCTATCATAGAATTCAATGGTTGGAGCATGAAGTCAATCATGGCCCTTCTCCACACCAAAACCGGCTTCAAAAAATAAAAAACAAGCTAAGATATGAAGAGGGTATTGAAAGAGAGAATTTGGAGTTACAATTCAAAGACTTGTGGGTGGGGAAATTGTACACACCAAAGAAATGTCTAGGATACTCAAAAAGAAAGTAGTGGAGGATTCTACTCCTTACATGATTAACAACTATGGTGAGGTATATAAAGAGGATAATGAGAATGGTAAGAATCTTTAACCACTTCGCTCCAATGGTGGGGGAGAGATTACATCTCTCTCTTTGTAGGAAGGATAGTATGGTGGCCATCTTGAGAGTTACAAGCAGAAGCACTCTTGATAATATTTTTCCTTTATTGGATTCTCCTATCTCCAATACAAGAATTTATGAAGTTATCGACTCCCTTCCTAATTACAAAGGCCCCAGATTGAGAGGTCTCACAAATGCATTTTTCAATTCCTTCAAGCATGTATTGGTTAGCCCTCTAAAAGTGGTTTCGAATGAGGCCATGATTTTGGTGTGCCACCAAATTGTCTCAATGTTGGCATTGAGAGAACTTTGTAGGTAGAAAAGTGAGGCTCAAGTGATGAAGGTATGTCAAACCAACCAGAATAGGACCAACCCTTGCACTCTTGGAGTGTCAAATACACATTATATGCTTGTGATTACTGCAATAAAATCCATTATGTACTTTGGAACATCAATCAGAACTAGTTGATACAAAACACATAAGTTTGCACATTGACTAGCTCCAAAACTTGCTTTTTTGGGATGAAATATTCAAATCCAAATGCGTAGAGCAACCAACATAATAAGAACTAGAAAACTTCCTTTTGAAGGACTCATATACAAAGGGTTGAGCAACTAAAATGCACAAGAGTAGGAGTTAATATCATTTAATGTGTTTGCAATGAGCTTAACATTGATTGATGGTACCCTCTATTTTTTAGGGTTGGGTAGAGAAAGACATTAAGACCTTAAATTAAAGATTTCTCACAATTTACATAACCAACTACTACAAAAATTTGTTACTAGATTTGCAATGAATGTTCATACATCAAATTTGGCACAATGTCGAAAGAGTACCCACCTCTACACGTTAACTAGAGTTGAGCATGATGGTGTAGAGAAATGAAGAATGAGCAAAGTGATGACAAAATGTGTAACTATGTTGCATCAACCTATTCTACGAGTAATGAGAGTGTTTCTATAGACTTTCGAAGCCTCTCAAGTCTCTCTTAAAGTATTTTTTTAATTCTTATCAAAGTGGGCTTGGTATTTGTGATGAAGAAATCATCTTCGTATAAAATAAGAAAAGTAAACTAATCTCTAGCAACTTGATTTTTTGTGATTGATTGATTAGAAATATCAAAAATCTCAAATTCATTGAAAACAAGTCTTTTATTTATAATTATACAAGTTTATAAACTCTAGTCTTTTCCATGAATAAGTGAACGTTCAAGATCTACTTCTCAAGTTCAAAATGGAGAACACTAAACTTGTAGGTACACCTTTGGAGATGAATCATAAACTTAGTGTTTATGAAGGTGAGAAAATTGAAGACATTAAGGAGTATCAAAGCTTGGTAGGTAGCTTGATATATGCTACTCATACAAGGGTATATATTTCATATAGTGTGGGAGTGCTTAGTCACTTCATGCACTCACCAAGAAGACCACACATGGATGCGGCTAAGAGAGTACTTAAGTATCTCAAAGGTACAATCAATGAAGGTATATTCTATCCTTACTCTTCAGATTTTATATCAAAATCTATTCATATGCAGATTGGGCAGGAGCTAAGGATGATAGAAAAAGTACTTCTGGTTACTTAGCATTTACAGGTTCGAAGCTAGTGTCATGGAGTTCCAAGAAGCAACCAAGAGTTGCTTCATCCTCGACTGAAGTAGAGTACAGAGGCTTGACCATAGCAACTCAAGAGGCAATATGGTTAAAGGCATTGTATAGAGCTTTGGGACTTGTGAGTTCTAAACCTCACATATTTGGAGATAATGTAAGTTCTATGCATCTAACGGCAAACCCTATTTTCCATGCAAGAACCAAACACATAGAGGTTCATTACCACTTCATCAGAGAGAAGCTCATGGCAAAGGAGATTGACATTTCTTTTGTTCCTACTGAAAAGCAAGTAGCAAATATGATGACGAAGGACTTAATGGAATAAAGCTTTGTAGATTCAAAGCTATAGCAGGTATTCAACCTATCGGAGAATGAAGACTCAAGCATACTTGAGCTTGAGGGGAAGGTATTGGAACATCATGCTTACACTATGCTTGAGGTGGATTTGATCTAGATCAAAAAATATCGCTTGGATTACGCCAAAAGAATATCAGTTGGAGAGTTCTTTTTCTTATGCTCACTTATTGTATTTTTTGAAAAGATTTTTTCATGGATCTTTTACCATCGTAAAAGATTTGAGCTTTACACATGTAAAGGTAGAAAAGTAGAGCCCAAATCCCATGAATTTGTGGTGGTTGACTTCCATTCAATCAAGCAATCTACCTAAAAGTAGATCAAACTACATCTTCACTTTTCTTAGATTATAGGAAGGTGAATTGATTCCCTCCAACAACCATTCCCACCTTCATTTGAATGCAAATTCCACTTGTAGAAGTCGTGGATTAGTTCTAGAGTCTATATAAAGATTTGAAATCACTTGTACAATACATGGAAGCAATATGCATACACTTCTGACCATCATGTCTTGCTCCTTTAATTTTCTGGATCATCTTCTTCACCAACAATAATCCTGCAGAGGCTGCTGCTCTCTCTATAGAGCTCCAAATTGAGTCTAAGATGACTCATTGGAAAGGTAGTAGTGTCTAGTTTATGCCTAAGATTTGCTTCAGTATATTGGGTGAAATCTCACTTTTTCTGTCACAGGGTCAATCTCTGTGTATTCTTGAAAAATAGGAGGTACCACCGTTGAGTATCTGATTCATTCCTACAACATATTTTGCCTATTCCTTATAATTTTGTGCACTATATACACTCAACCCTATAAGTATCACTCTAATAAAAGGATTTTTTCTAACTTTAATCACATTGGTTGCTATGGGCATTTAAAGTTCATTGTCTCTTCCATAGATAGTAAGTTTTTTGAGCTAGTCGACTCGCGAACCTATCTGTTTTGTATCGACTTCTTCTCCTTGATTCTCCAAAGTACATAGTGTATTTCTTTGCACTTATCGCATGCTTATAAGGTCTATTTGAGTCTCCATAAGCTCAAGGGCTGGTCTTGTGCCGGTTGGCTAGACCAAACTTCCTCGCTTCAAAATGCACTTTTCTACCTCCTACAAGCTTGTCCAAGTTCTTTCAGTGGTATCAGAGCTAGATCAAGATGGGTGACAGCTTTCCCTCAATGATCGAGAAGCTTGATCGACACAACTACATGGCTTGGCAAATCAGAATGGAAGCCTATTTTCAAGGTAGAAATCTTTATGGAATTGTAGCAGGTGATGAAGCTATGCTTATTCCAAGACCGAAAGGAAGACCTACACAAGAGGAGACAGATAAGCTCACACTTTGGTGCACAAGGGATGCTCAAGCAAGGTCGTACATACTAAACTCTATCTCTAACTTTCTATTACCACATATTAGAGGATGCAAGACATATCAAGAGACTTGGGATGCCCTTGAGACTTTCTTTTCTGCTAGTACCCAAGCAAAAAAGAATCATCTTTGGAACGAGTTCAACCAAATGAAGAAGACACATAAACAAACTATCACAGAGTTTGTTATCAAGGCCAAGGAGGTTGTTGAATGGTTAGCATCCATTGGAAACCTGATTGAAGAAGAGGCTATCATGAGGCAAATTCTCAATGACATTCGAAGTGATAAGCAATGGAAATCCTTCACGACAACTTATGATCTCATCATGGATGTGCAGACTCCAGATTTCAATATCTTTCTTGAACAACTCTTCAATCAAGAGGCAAACAATAGTATAAAGGAAGGTAACTCCTATCATGGTAATTCAACTAGTGCTCTATATGTAGATAAGAATGATAAGAACACTACAAGAAATAGGGGGGCATAGCAATGCCCCCGAATTGGAAAAAAAAGGGAACCATCGCTTATGTGGCGCTAGTATCGCATAAGCGATGGTCTTGTTTTTGTTTTTTATTTTTTACGAGCGATCGTCATATAAGCGATGCTAGCGTCGCTTATGCGACATAAAAACTTTTTGTCGCTAATTAGTGATGCTATTTGTGATGTTGGAAAACTGGCTATGACATTTTAGCGTCGCATAAGCAACATCCTGTGTTCCTGAGCGTCGCATAAGCGATGCTTTGGAATGTTACAAAAAAATTCGATTTCTCCCAGCACATTTGTGCCAGGATTTGGATGCATAAGTGAGAGCGAGAGAGAGAGAGAGAGAGAGAGAGAGAGAGAGAAAGATAGAGAGAGAGAGTGAGAGAGAGAGCAAGAGTGCACTCGTTGAAGCTAGGTATGCATGCACACACACACATACACACACATACATATGCATACACATACACACACATATACACACATAGACACACACACACATACACACACATATACACACATACACACATAATGATATATACACACACATATAAATGCATACACACACACATACATGCACACACACATATATGCATACACACACATATGCATACATAATGCATACATAATGCACATTCATACATACACATACATAATGCATACACACACATATGCATACATAATGCATACACGCATATACACACACATATGCATACATACATGCATACACATACACACATAGGCACATAGACACATACACACACATAGACACATACACACACATAAACACATACACACTCATAGACACACACACACATACACATAGACGCACACACACATATACACACAGATACACACATAGACACATACACACATAATGATGCATACACACACATACACATGCATACACACATACACACATGCACACACATACACACACATAGAGAGACATACACACACATACACATACATGCATGCATATGCATACATACATACTTATGTGCATACACACACATGTGCATACATAATGAACATGCATACATACACATACATAATGCATACACACACATATGCATACATAATGCATACATAATGCATACACACACGTACACACACATATGCATACATACATGCATACACATACACACATAGACACATACACACACATAGACACATACACACACATAAACACATACACGCTCATAGACACACACACGCACATACACATAGAGAAACACACACATACACACACACATATACACACACATACACACACACATATACACACACACATACACACATAATGATTCATACACACGCATACACATGCATACACACATACACACACATACACACACAGATACATGCACACACATACACACACACATACACATGCACATACACACATACACACACATATATGCATACACACACATAGAGAGAGACATACACACACATACACATAAATGCATGCATAATGCATATGCATATGCATACATAATTCATATGCATATGCATACATACATACTTACATGCATACACACACATATGCATACATAATGCACATGCATACATACACATACATAATGCATACACACACATATGCATACATAATTCATACATAAAGCATACACACACATATGCATACATACATGCATACACATACACACATAAACACATACACACACATAGACACATACACACTCATAAACACAGACACACATACACATAGACACACACATACACACACACATATACACACACACACATACATGCATAGACACATACACACATAATGATGCATACACACACATACACATGCATACACACATACACACACATACACGCACACACATACACACACATATATGCATACACACACACATAGAGAGACATACACACATATACACATACATGCATACATATGCATACATAATGAATATGCATATGCATGCATACATACTTACATGCATACACACACATACGCATACATAATGCACATGCATACATACACATACATAATGCATACACACACATATGCATACATAATGCATACACACACATACACACACATATGCATACATAATGCACATGTGTATGCATACATACGTGCATACACATAGACACATACACACACATAGACACATACACACACACAAACACATACACACTCATAGACACATACACACTTACACACACACATCCATACACATTTACACACACATACACATGCACACCGACACATATATAAAGATACACATGTATATACACACATAGACACACACACATGCACACATAGACACACACAAATATACACACACACACATAGACATACACACTTACACACACACACACATCCACACACATTTACACACACCCATACACATGCATACAGACACATATATATAGATACACACACATACATGCATATGCATACATAATGCATACATATGTATACATAATGCATACATATGCATACATACATACTTACATGCATACACACACACATATGCATACATAATGCACATGCATATGCATAGATACATGCATACACATACACACACATGCATACATAATGCACATGCATACACATACACACACATAGATACATACATACACATAGACACATACACAAACATACACACAGATTTACACACACATACACATGCATACACACACATACACACATAGATACACACACACACACATACACACACGTACACACATAGACACATACACACATAATGCATATGCATACATACATAATTACATGCATACACACACATGCATACATATGCATACACACATACACACGTAGAGAGACATACACACACATACACATAGAGACACACACATGCATACACACACACATACACATGCATGCATACATATGCATACATACATACGTACATGCATACATACACACACATGCATACATTTGCATACATAATGCACATGCATATGCATACATACATGTTTACATGCATACACACACTCACATATACACCTACATACACAATATACACACATACATATGTACACATATATATATATATATTGATTTCTAACCCAATTTGTTTTATATGTTAGGTATTATGGATCCTAGTAGAGAGAGAAAAGCGAAACTCACTCTCATAAAAAGTCTTATGAGAGCAAGAGTTCCATCTGATACTCTAGGGATCATCATTCATGAGTACTCAGAGATGCCTGATGATGAGCTGGATTATACGATCCAGATGCTTACCCAGCGATTAGAGGAGGGCTCTTTTGCGGCTCCACATGCAGGAATACAGTATCTGCTCATAGGTATATTTTTTTTCATAAACTTTTTTAATGGTGTTATAACACATATTTTTATTTATTTTTATCTATCCATTTTCAGGACACCCATACCACCTCCAAATCATGATAGCAGAGTAGAGTTGCCTATGACGACATGCATAGGCACCTTAGGGCTAGAGTGCGATATAGAGCCAGAGGGGAACATTGTGTACATAGGGAATGGATTGGAGTTCAAGAGAAGAATGCGCGCATTATGCGACTCTTACGTGCACCTTGTCCACTTACCATGGAAGTAAGTATAAATTTTACATAAAAATTGAAATAAATATCTTATGTTTTATTTACATGATTTTTTTTATTTTTGTAGTGAGCATGATGAGAGGGATAAAAAATATGTACTTAGTTCACTTGAGATAGAGTTTGGAACAGGATGGTCGCATAAGTGGTGTTTAAAAGAGATGCGAACACTTATGGCTCATCGTCGCGATAATGCACGGTACGCATTGCTTTTATGTATATATACGTGGATATGAGTATGTGTGTTTATGTATGTATGTATGTATATGAGAGAGAGAGAAAAAAGAGTGAGACTACAGGTACAAATACATGCATAAACACACATATACATCATACATGCACATTTACACACATATACACATACATTCACATTTATACATACATGCACATTTTTACACACACATACACATGCATGCAATTATACACATATAATGAATACATATAGACACATACACATACACATACTCACATACGCATACACATGCATAATCATATGTACACACACATAGACTCATATAATCATACTTACATGCATATATACATATACACATGCATATACACACACACAACACATGCATACGCACATATAGATACACATACATACACATGCATACACACATATAGAAACACATACATACACACATGCATGCACACTGATATATATATATATATATATATATATATATATATATATATATATATATATATATATATATATATATATATATATATATATATATATATATATATATATATATATGTGTGTGTGTGTGTGTGTGTGTGTGTGTGTGTGTGTGTGTGGGTGTGTGTGTGTGTGTGTGTGTATATATATATATATATATATATATATATATATATATATATATATATATATATATATATATATATATATATATATATATATATATATATATATATATATATATATACACACACACACTTAGATATCTATATATAAATAAATAAATAAATAAATCCTAATTTGAAAACACTAATTTTGATATGAGGGTTTTAAAACCCCTAATTTAAGAACTCTAATTCAGCTTTTAGCCATATGATTGAAGTATATGTACCCACTGCATCTATTCCTCCGACGTCCTACTAGAGAGATGTCTCTTCTCCCAACCTTATGCCTCTATATATAGCTACTCCAATCAACGAGGATCATAATATATATAAAGATATATACACATCATGTAGATACACAACATACATAAATATAAAATGGAGTAGATACATTATGCATCACACATACATGCCTACATGCACACATAAATATATATATACATGCGTACATATTTACATGTACACATTTACACATAGACACATATATGTGTCTACATGTACACATCACATATACATGCCTACATGCACAAATGTATACGTATACATGCATACACAATTATAAACACTTGCATATACTTATACATGCATACATGAATATTTTATATAAATGCATATGCATACATACACATATGCATACTAACACATGTATACATATATCACACACATGCACACACATACATATACATGAAATACATATATATGCATACTAACATATGTATACATCTAATACACATGAATACACACACACATGCATACATACATGATAAAAATTTGCTCCTTAAAGCTATATATAAAATAATTAGGCATACCCGCGAGCTTCATGTTTTAACTTAAAAGAACATGATTTCATCTCTCTAGTAGGATTCATCGTTATTCAAGTTGAATAAAGAATCTATTATCTGGTATCCATTCAGAAGCTTCAAGTTATTGATCGATAACTAGAGTAGAATTTACTATCTAATCTTCTCATATGTTTTCATTATTGCCATCATTTTGGTAAGACATCAATATAGTCTCATCTTCATTATCCTTATTGATTCCATTTATTTCTTCTATTGTTAAATCTGTGTTCTCATGAGTCACATCATCTATTGATGGATTAATATCAATTCTGATAATTCCTCTTCCTAATCAGTAGGAATCAGCATGTACAGTATTATCCTCTTCACCAAAAAGATTAGTATCATTATCACATATAATGATTCTAATTTCTCTTTCAAATGTTGATGTATCAGTATCTGATGCCGAATCATCGAGAGGACTTTCTTCGATCTCTCTAACAATAAACTGTTCAAACAATGACCTACCTCTAGGTTGAACATGAATGACTTGCCACCAAGGGTGAGCATCTGGGTTTTTATAAAAAAATGCATGTTCAATATGCCTAGGAAGAATATATGGTTCTTTAGTAGATTGCATTACCTTGGAAGAATCAATTGCCCAAAACCCAAATAATTCCTTTCTTAATGTGGAATTACTACCTTTGTAATTGGCCCGAAACCAATCAACCTTCAAAATGATCTATCAATATATATAAAAACAAAAACCCATTATTAGGTGCTTAAAAAAATAACTAACTCTATCATAAAAAATATAAAATTTTTTCCTACCTGTTTGAATGTCCGAAATGAAATTTTGCAGATACCAACAATAGTTCCTACGTAACCAAGTTTGCCATTTATAAGGTTCGTGTCTTTTGAGCTAGCACATGATAGTTGCTTGAAAGAAGCAACAATACTAGAATCATGTGTTTTACGTAAAGAATCAATGGCTTTGATTCTAATATGTTGTTCAAAAGCCCACATATTAGTGAATATTCGAGCCTGCAAAAGAAATTAAATTACTAAATAGAAACTAATATACATATATGAAAAAAATAAAAAAATTATTAAAATAAAATTAACTTTCATTCACAACCTATCATTAACTCTCTCTGCTCATCTGACATTTCTTCATTATTTGCATTGGCGTGTTACAAAGGACTATATAGCCAATCCGTGAAAGAAGATATATCTGTAATCTCATTATTATCGAGATTACGTCTATATCTTTTGTTTCTTCGCCTTTTACTTGGGAGATTTTGAAGTTGGTATTTCTACTTGCTAAGGAATGCTTGCATGCATTCGCTATTATATGCTACAAAATTAGAAACATCATTTTTTCTTGAAATGTAAATAAAAATGGAACTCCTTTACCTGATAATTCCTCATCTGTTATTTTTGAAGAAGACTCATTGGTCCATGCATGTGGAGCTTCTTCATGAACTCGTTCAAGGTACTCACTAACGTAATACATGCACTCTTCAAGCATCCAACCCTTTGCCATGGATCCTTCTGGTTTCGCTCTTTGTCGCACATAACCTTTTAATATTCCCATAAATCACTCGACCCAAAACATCCATCAAGTGTTGACAACATCTGCAATCTCTATTTCATCTACAAGATGGACTAATAAATGAACCTGAATATCAAAAAATGAAGTAGGAAGTTCTTTCTCCATCAAACATAGTAGCTCTTTGCATTCTCGTTTTTTTTGTGGGGTCGAGTTTTTGTCAATCTCTTTTAATGTAATCCATCTATACATATCATTAAAAAAATTATAAAGAAGTTAATTAAAAAATAAAAGATATCCAATATTCATACATATTAAATATAAAAGTATCATAATTACCTTATAAGCGATCCAAGACGATAGATCATATCTCGTACTCCTTTTATTGTACATCCATCGATAACCAAAGGTAAAATATGTTTCAAAACGTTATGGCAGTCATGGGTCTTTAACCCAGATAAACTCTTATCATCCATAGTAAACATGTTTTGAAAAGATGCTCCATAGCCTGGAGGAGTCCTAATAAATGGAATTCTATTGTGGATAGCATGTATCTCTTTTGTTGTAAGTACCCAAGGAGCAGGTGCATAAGTCGTTTCCTCTCGATGTCTATCAAAAATTGGCCATAACTTTGGTTTTGATTTTTTATCTTTCAAATCATTCCTTGATGCTATGGTATCTTTTAGTCCAAGAAGATGTTGCCGTAGTGATTAACCAATATTCTTGAATATATGCATAGGATCAAGAAGATGGCATACTTTTAACTCTTTCCAATACTCCAAAGAATACCATATTGATATGTTGTCTGCGAGTGCCAATTTTCCTTTACCTCTCTTCACATACTCATTATCTTCATCATTACTAAAGATTTCTGATTTTGGATCTATCAGAGGTCCATCTATCCCTTTTTAATACCAATCCATAGGCATCATAGGTTTTGGACACTGACCTGTTTCAAGCTTTCCACTAAAATGTATTGCTTCTCTTTTAGATCTTAATGGATGATCATTAGGCAAGAATCATTGATGTCAAAGATAAATATTTTTGTTGAGATTCTTACTATAGATTGATCTCAACCAATCACCACAATACGGACAAGCTTTATAACCCTTAGTAGATATTCTTGACTCATGAAAATGATAAACATATAATTAGATTAAATCATATTTATTTATATGCATATTGAACAAAAAAATTACATCAATACCTGAACAAACACCATATCCTGGAAAATCATGAATAGTCCAAGCCACAATATCACGAACCGTAATATGTCTTTCATTGATGCTTTTCAATACATTAATGACATTAATACCTCTCCATAACTCTTGGAGATCGTCAATGAGAAGAGCAAGATATATATTCATATCTTTAACTTGTCTTTTGCCTAGGATTAAAAGTGAAAGCATGGAGAATGGATTAACCCCATCTAATGCAACTCCCAACTTTAGATTCTATGGATTTTGTGCAAATTCAGACCATGTAGAATCAATATGTTGAAAAGCAACACTATCATGAGGAATTCTAATTATTCCATCACTACTTTTATGATCATGTCCCCATGTCAAAAGCTTTGATAATTCGGGGCTTTGAAACATATGTCTAATCCGTGGAGCCAATGGAAAATGTCTCAATACCTTTTTTGGGATTTTACCTTCTTTGCCCTTATATCGAGGAGATTTTACATTTGGGACATGTCAAAGAGTGTGCATATTCACCTCTATATAAAATACAATTGTTAGGACATGCATGTATACATTGATAATCTATACCAAGATTGTTGATTATCTTCTTCATTTCATCATGTGAGGTAGGAAGAATATTCTGACTTGGTAAAAACTTTTCAGATAATAACCTGTAAGTTCATCAAAAAAAGATATATTAAAAAAAGTAAATAAATAAATATACATATATATAGATGCATATAATTTTTCCATCTAAAGGAAGTGGTCCTCTATTCCATCCTCCAGATCTTCTTCTATCATATGTTTGTAGTAGAGAACGATCATGACCTTGCAATGGATAATCTGTAGTCGTTTCAATCTCTAAACCAGGAGGTAGAGGATTCCTAGAAACCTCTCCTTTTAATTGATGAACAACAAGTCCATGACGTGTACGAGGTATATTAACATTATGAGAAAAGTTATCATCATCATCATCAAGCAAGTATTCTTGTATATCAACGGTAACTTGATTTCGTATATGGTTTTTAAATTTAATAATGACATTAATTTATATAAAAAATACATACCCAAGCATTATCACGTTGACTAGGTGATGGTGCATGCTCAAAAGTACCATACTCTGCCTCATGTTCAATACATTCCAATCGTGGTGTTCGATACATTCCATAACAAGAGTTACACCAACATATAATATGCTCTTGATAGTAAAATTCATCATAATTCCTATTGGAGGACACATGTGACGTCGTTGCATGGGTAGGAGGTGGTGGAGTACCTTCTGATTGATCAGAATATGATTATAATAAGAAACAAAAACATATATAAGTTATGTATCCATCAAATATATTTAAAATTAAATGTTTGATATACTTACAGTATATAGTCGTTGCACGATGAGGAGATGGTGGTGGAGTTCCATCTGATTGATCAGAATCTACAAATAATGGTATTTGATATTAAAAATCTGATTATTTACATACATAAACATTCACATATACATATTTACACATACACACATATTCACCTATACACATACACACATATTCATATATACATAAATACACATTATTGTGGGATAAATGCATGTATTTTGTATGAATGAGTGTATATGCATGCATGTGTGTGTACGTATATATGTGGATATGTATATCTGTGTTTATGTTATATGTATGTATATGTGCATATGTATGCATATATGTATGTGTATATGTTTGCATGTATATGTGTATGTGGGTATGTGTATGTGTGTGTATATATGTGTATGTATTCTGATTTTTTTTCTATTTGAGATTAAATTAACAAGAGATATTGTATGGTGGAAAAAAATAAGAGACGACCTAACATACCACCTGATACGTGGCAGTTTTTTTGTAGACAACTATGTCTTCAGGAGTCATTTCCTCAGTAGAAGGTATACAAATTAATAGTTTATATTTATAATTTTCATATATTTTAGTATTTTCTTACATTTAATTCATGTATTTCTTTTTTCTTAAATAAACAGGCTACTGCAAAGAAGAGAGTTGAGTCGAGCCACACATAGTCGTAAAAACCACTGGAATTAGCATCGCATAAGGGACATTTTTTAGCATCGCTTATGTGATGCAAAAAGCATCGCTTATGTGATGCTTTTTTAACCCCTCACATTAGCGACGCATGCGAGCATCGCACACCCCATCATGCCACACATCAAAAAAAAACGTCGTTTGGCTTGTCATTTAATCAATGGTCCGCGCTCGACACTCCTTGCGATGCATTTTGCAATTTTATAGCGACAAAATTGTGTCGTCTTAACCGTGACTATGGGCCCGTATTCCTTGTAGTGGAAGCAAAAAGGCAAGAAGAAGGAAGAGGATGAAGAATAGACTTCCCAAGCCAGCTTCGCAAGCAAAAAAAAAGCAAGTGGAAATGGAAGAAGAAAGGACCAAAGCAAGACAAGGCTAAAGGTCAGAATGTTCAACCTTGTGCCATATGCGATAAGACCAACCACACCACTCAGAATTGCTGGTTCAATGGGAAGACCCACAAGGAAGTGGAAGTGGATGTGGCAGTAATAGAGGCAGAGGTGGACACAACTTCAACAATAACAATAGAGGCTATAGTAGAAGGGACTGCAACAATTATTCAGAAGATCAAATGTAAGGAATTGAACTCGCAACCTCTTGGTTAGGAATGTGATGGGCTAACCACTTGCCCCAAAAGCCATGGTTGAGGATTACTTCCTAATCCTCTCTCTTAGGGTGTAGTTCAACCATCTCCTATCTGTCAAGGGTGTGGTTCAACCATCTCCTTCCTATCACTTTATTACATTCTTCCCCCCTTGGTTGATCATTGTCCTCAATGATCTACTCTTGTATCCCTCTAGCCTCTGTGATCAATCCCTTGAACTCCCTAGGTGCCTTGAATTGATGTCCTCAACCTCGCACAGTTTCTTGAACTTTGTTTGCAACCTTGGTCTCTTGAACTCTTGCTCTCAAACTTGGTGTCTTGAACCTTCTTTTTCGCAACCTTGGTGTCTTGGGCCCTTGTTCTCAACCTCAGTCTTGAACCTTGTTCTCACCCATGTTTAGTATCTTGAACACTCAATCAAGTGCTACCCATGTTTTCCAAAGATATTCACACTTTCTAGCTATCTCATAAGATTTGGAAAGCTCATTCCAAGAGCTTTCCAATGATATATTACACACCTCAATCCAACCTACAGATTAGGAGATACACCACAATCTTTGTTAGGCTAACTTGTGAAAGTGACGTACGCTTCTTTGTACCCTTTCATATAGAGGATGCCCAAGCGCCTTTTTTAGAGGCCATTAGGTCAATCCATCTTTCCCAAGCCTACTTCCTAGGCTCCGATACCAATGTAAGGAATTGAACTCACAACCTCTTGGTTAGGAATGTGATGGGCTAACCACTTGCCCCAAAAGCCATGGTTGAGGATTACTTCCTAATCCTCTCTCTTAGGGTGTAGTTCAACCAACTCCTATCTATCAAGGGTTTGGTTCAACCATCTCCTTCCTATCACTTTATTACATAACCACATGAAGACTCATTTCTTCTCATGAATCTAAGCCACAAAGAAGGTAAAGAAGATGATCATTTGTTCTACATAGATTCAGGATGTTTGATTCATGTTGCAAGCAACATTGCTCTTCTATCTGATTTGGAAAGTCCAAAGAATAGACATGAAGTGCAAACAAGGGATGACGCAAAGCACAATGTGGAGAAGATTGGTAATGTCAAAGCTTCCAATGGTAGGACAAACATTCTGAGTAAGTTTTTCTATGTACCCACTATCACTAAAAACCTAATAAGTGTAGGCCAAATAGTTGAAAAAGGCTTGGAAGATAGGTTCACTCAACATGGAACTTTTGTGGAAGATCCATGTCAAGGGTTCAAGAAGATAGCCAGAGGTGAGAAGCATGGTAAGATCTTTACTTTTGAAGTAGGAGAAACCAGGAACATAGCTTTATTCAGTTTTGGGTCTCAAACCCTAAGTGAGCTTGAAGTGTGGCATAAGAGACTTGCTCATGTGAATGAAAGAACCTTGAAGGATATATGTAGGGATCAAAGTGTTCTAGGACTACCGAACGTATCAAAGCAACACATGATCAACAAAGGCTACCTCTAGAACAACTTATTGGACTTAGTACATAGAGATGTATGGGGACCAAGTCAAACACCTTCATTGGCAAGATCAAGGTATTATGTCTAATTTATTGACAACCATAGTAGATGGACTATCCTTTACTTTATCAAGAGTAAGAATGAAGTTTTTTATTGCTTCAAAAAGTATCTCGCACATGTGGAGAATCATACAGGTAGATCACTAAAGAAGCTCTGATCTGATGGAGGGGGAGAATACTTCTCCAAAGAGTTTGATGAGTTCTTGTAGGATAAAGGTATAAAAAGGGAAGTGACTACCAGGTACTCTCCTCAACTAAATGGAATCGCCGAGAGGAGAAACAAGACATTGGTTGGATCAGCCAGAATAATGCTTGAAGAGAAGAAGTTGCCATATTATCTATGGGCAGAAGCTATTTCAACTCCTATGTACCTTGTCAATATACTACCATCCAAATCACTTCAAGGTATCACTCCTTATGCAGCATGGCATGGAAGAAAACCTAGTCTTGGACATTGCAAGGTTTTTGGTTGTTTAGCTTATGTTCATGTACCATCTCAAATAAGAGTTAAGCTAGATGAAAGGGCAACAAAGGCAGTGTTTATTGTACCCCCGATTTTTTTAGGATTGTTGTAGACTTCGACCAAAGATCACCTCGATGGACTTTTCTCTGAAATGGCTGAATAGAAATCCTTCAACTTCTGACAGCATGTAGAAGACTCTCAGTTGGTTCCAATAAGCTATAGATCTTTGAATTTGGTGGAGGAATGAGTGAGATATGATCTCCACAAGTTGACTGATTGACAGAGACTATGACTGAGAACTCAGAAATGAACAATGTAATTGTTTTGTATTAATGAACAATGTTGTACAATGCCATAGGCATGATAATCATTGCCTAATGGTAGAGAAGGGTGTTGGCTATAGTGTATGCCTCACACACACTCAGATAAGAGAATGAGGAGCTCGGAAAGTGACTTACTCTACCGTGACTTTTTCTTGGAAGTTTATATAGATGTTCACTTCATATTTGAATTTGAATTCAAATTGTTGGATCTCTCTAAAAAGTGATCCTCCATTATACGAGATATTCCATCAATCAACTCCTAACTTTTCCAAGAGTTCTTCTTGGTAGGTGTTTACAAAGATTCCAAGTCAAATATGACTTTTACAAAAGGATAAAATGGTAATTAACCATTAGCATTGATTCCTATGCATCTTCACATGTGTATGAACTACAAGCCAAATGTGTAGGCTTGTGAATTGTACCAACAGCTCCCCCTCAAGCCAAACATTTTGGCTTGGTCTTCATCTTCAGTCTTCATGTATATCCTGCAATCCAATCATTGATTTGAACCTGCAAAGTTTGGTTCCATCCAAAGCTTTAGTTAACAAATCTGCACACTGCATGTTGGTTGATACATATGTTAATTGAATGTCCTTGCTTAATAGCTTCTCTCTCACATAATGGTAATGGACCTCTATATGCTTGGTCCTGGCATGATAAATAGGATTATCTGCAAGGTGAAGTGAGCTTGTACTATCTCCAAATATCAATGGTGAACTAGTATACAAACCCAATTCTGTATACAATAACTTGATCCATATGGCTTCTTGGGTAGCATTAGCCAATCCTCTATACTCTACCTCAGTAGAAGATAAGGAAATAGTAGGTTGCTTCTTTGAAGACCATGATATTGGTTTATCACCTGCAAATGAAATGTATCCAGAAGTGCTCCTCCTATCATCCTTACATCCTACCCAATTTGCATCTGAATAGATCTTAATGCCCAAGTCTGATGTGTAAGGAAAATACAAACCATGATGTTGAGTGCCTTTGAGATACTTTATAATTCTTTTGGTAGCTTCTAAGTGAGGTACCCTTGGTTTGTGCATGAAGTGACTTAGCACACTAACTCCATATGCAATATCTATCCTTGTCAAGGTAGCACAGTTCAAGCTTCCCACTATGCTTTGGTAACCTGTAATATCATCAATTTCATCACCTTCATGGGCACTTAGTTTTAGGTTTACCTCCATTGGAGTATTTGCAACTTTGGTATCTTGCAAATGAAACTTCTTCAACATATCCTCTATGTATTTTTTCTGAGTAATATAGATTCCAAATTTAGTATAGACTAACTCAAGTCCAAGAAAATACTTTAGTAAACCAAGATCACTGATCTTAAACTCCTTCATCATTTGGTTCTTGATTTGTCTGATTCCATTGACATCATTACCCATAAGTATGATATCATCAACATATACATATAGGTATATTACCTCTAAATTACTTCTCTTGATGAATAGAGAAGTGTCTGCCTTGCTCATGACCAAATCTTGGTCTTGAAGATATGTGGTTAACCTGTGATTCTGTGCCCTAGGTGCCTGCTTCAATCCATAAAGAGCCTTTTTTAATTTGCATACATGTGTTATCTTTTTAGGATCCTCATAGCCAGGAGGTTGTGACATATATACCTCCTCTAAAATCCATCCATTAAAAAATGCATTTTTTACATCCAATTGATACATGTTCCAATTTTTAGATGCACCCACACTTACCAATACCCTGATGGTTGGAATCTTGGCCACAGGTGAGAATGTTTCTTCATAGTCAATGCCTTGGGTTTGTGCAAAACCTTTGGCCACCAATTTGGCTTTGTACCTGTTTATTGACCCATCAGAATTTCTTTTGAGTTTATAGATCCATCTAGATCCAATTACCTTCATGGACTCTATCTTTGGGACTAGTTCCCATGTGTCACTTTCTTTGAGTGCTTCAATCTCCTCATCCATAGCTTCCTTCCATTCTGTCTTAGTTTTTGCTTCTTCATATGATCCTAGTTCTTCAATTGACAAATCTTTGGCAAGATAAATAGAGTGTTTAGTAACAAGAGAGGTCTCATACCCATATCTAATAGGTTTTTTGCTCTCCCTTTGTGATCTTCTGATTGATTGATTTGAAGATTCAGGTATGTCTTCAAGTTTCTTCATCTTGAGTTTGCCTTTGGACTTCCATGCCTTGAATTCTTCAAGATTGATAGTGTCTTGATCATCTAAATTGGTATCTTCATTCTGAGTAGGTTCCTTCTTAGTAAGACTTGGAAACTCCTCCTCCAAGTCATAGGGTAGTTTAAGCTTCCTGCATTCATTCTCATACCAAGAATCATTTTCATCAAAGACAACATCTCTACTAACCATGAATCCCTTATTTGAAGGGTTGTAGAACATGTACCCTTTCTGATTCAGATCATATCCAATAAAGATACATTTTTCAGCTTTAGGGTCTAGCTTACCTCTTATCTGAGAAGGAATGTGGACATATGCTACACATCCAAATATCCTGCAATGATCAAGTGAGGGTCTCTTACCATGCCATGCTTCATAAGGAGTCATACCATCAAGGGACTTAGATGGTAACCCGTTTATGAGGTAAGTGGCAGTAGATACACTCTCTGCCCATAGGTAGTTAGGTAATTTCTTTTCATTTACCATTGACCTAGTTGTTTCAACAATCAACCTATTTCTTCTCTCAGCTACCCCATTTTATTCAGGAGTATACCTTGTGGTAATTTCTCTCTTGATTCCTCTGTCCTAAAAGAATGCTTCAAACTCATTGGAGAAGTACTCACCTCCTCCATCTGACCTTAGCCTCTTTAGATTCTTCCCTGTCTGATTCTCAACAAGTGCAAGATACTTTTTAAAATAGTTGAACACTTCATCTTTGTGCTTCATAAAGTACAATATAGTCCACCTCAAAAAAGAATATCTGAATATGAGTAGATGACCTATACCTCCCACTTTATGGGCATGTTACACAATGTACAAGTGAGTTTTTGACATGGGGACATGATCATAAAAGTAGTGATGGAATAATCAGAATTCCTCATGATAGTTTTGCTTTTCAACATATTGATTCTACATGGTCTGAATTTGCACAAAATCCATAGAATCTAAAGTTAGGAGTTGCATTAGATGGGGTTAATCCATTCTCCATGAAATCCAGTAAATGGTCAACATGGGTAGTGGTAGTCATAAACTACAATCTTTTGCCATATCTTAGCATTAAAAAGGAACATTTAATGCTTTCACTTTTAATCCCAGGCAAAAGACAAGTTAAAAATATGAATATATATCTTGCTCTTCTCATTGACGATCTCCAAGAGTTATGGAGAGGTATTAATGTCATTGATGTATTGAAAAGCATCAATGAAAGACATATCACGGTTCGTGATATTGTGGCTTGGATTATTCACAATTTTCCATGATATGGTGTTTGTTCATGTATTGATGTAATTTTTTTATTCAATATGCATATAAATAAATATGATTTAATCTAATTATATTTTTATCATTTTCATGAGTCAAGAATATCTACTAAGGGTTATAAAGCTTGTCCAGATTGTGGTGATTGGTTGAGATCAATCTATAGTAAGAATCTCAACAAAAATATTTATATTTGACATCAATGATTCTTGCCTAATGATCATCCATTAAGATCTAAAAGAGAAGCTATACATTTTAATGGAAAGCTTGAAACAGGTCAGTGTCAAAAACCTATGATGCCTATGGATTGGTATAAAAAATGGATAGATGGACCTCTAATAGATCCAAAATCAAATTCTTCAGTGATGATGAAGATAATGAGTATGTGAAGAGAGGTAAAGGAAAATTGGCACTCGCAGAGAACATATCAATATGGTATCCTTTGGAGTATTGGAAAGAGTTAAAAGTATGTCATCTTCTTGATCTTATGCATATATTCAAGAATATTGGTTATTCACTACGGCAACATCTTCTTGGGCTAAAAGATACCATAGCATCAAGGAATGATTTGAAAGATCAAAAATCAAAACCAAAGTTATGGCCAATCTTTGATAGACATTGACAGGAAACGACTTATGCACCTGCTCCTTGAGTACTTACAACAAAAGAGATACAAACTATCAACAGTATAATTCAATTGATTAGGACTCCTACAGGATATGGAGCATCTTTTCAAAACATGTTTACTATGGATGATAAGAGCTTATCTCGGTTAAAGTCCCATGACTGCCATAATGTTTTCAAACATATTTTACCTTTGGTTATCGATGGATGTACAATAAAAGGAGTAGGAGATGTGATCTATTGCCTTTGATTGCTTATAATGTAATTATGATACTTTTATATTTAATATGTATGAATATTGGATATGTTTTATTTTTGAATTAACTTCTTTATAATTTTTTTAATGATATGTATAGGTGGATTACATCAAAAGAGATTGACAAAAACTCGACCCCACAAAAAAAACGTGAATGCAAAGAGCTACTATGTTTGATGGAGAAAGAACTTTCTACTTCATTTTTTGATATTCAAGTTCATTTATTAGTCCATCTTGTAGATGAAATAGAGATTACAGGTGTTGTCAACACTTGATGGATGTTTTGGGTCGAGTGATTTATGGGAATATTAAAAGGTTATGTGCGACAAAGAGCGAAACCAGAAGGATCCATGGCAAAGGGTTGGATGCTTGAAGAGTGCATGTATTACATTAGTGAGTACCTTGAATGAGTTCGGAAGAAGCTCCACGTGCATGGACCAACGAGTATTCTTCAAAAATAACAGATGAGGTATTATCAGGTAAGGGAATTCCATTTTTATTTACATTTCAAGAAAAAATGATGTTTCTAATTTTGTAATAATAGCGAATGCATGCAAGCATTCCTTGGCGAGTATAAACAGGAACTTCAAAATCTACGAAGTAAAAGGTGAAGAAACAAAAGATATAGACGTAATCTCGATAATAATGAGATTACAGATATATCTCCTTTCATGGATTGGCTATATAGTCGTTTGCAATGCGCCAACGGAAATAATGAAGAAATCTCAGATGAGCAGAGAGAGTTAATGATAGGTTGTGAGCAAACGGTAATTTTATTTTAATAATATTTTATTTTTTTCATATATGTATATTAGTTTCTATTTAGTAATTTAATTTCTTTTGCAAGCTCGAATATTCACTAATATGTGGGCTTTTGGATAGCATATTAGAATCAAAGCCATTGATTCTTTACGTAAAACAGAGGATTCTAGTATTGATGCTTCTTTCAAGAAACTATCATGTGCTAGCTCAAAAGACACGAACCTTATAGATGGCAAACTTGGTTACGTAGGAACTATTGTTGGTATCTACAAAATTTCATTTCGTACATTCAAACAGGTAGGAAAAAAGTTTATATTTTTTATGATCGAGTTAGTTATTTTTTTAAGCACCTAATAATGGGTTTTTATTTTTATATATTTTGATAGATCATTTTGAAGGTTGACTGGTTTCGAGCCAAGTATAAAGGTAGTAATTCCACATTAAGAAAGGAATTATCTGGGTTTTGGGCAATTGATTCTTCCAAGGTAATGCGATCTACTAAAGAACCATATATTCTTCCTAGGCATATTGAACAAGCATTTTTTTATAAAAACTCAGATGCTCACCCTTGGTGGCAAGTCATTCATGTTCAACCTAGAGGTAGGTCATTGTTTGAACAATTTATTGTTAGAGAGATCGAAGAAAGTCCTCTTGATGATTCAGCATCAGATACTGATACATCAACATTTGAAAGAGAAATTAGAATCATTATACGTGAAAATGATACCAATCTTTTTGATGAAGAGGATAATACTATACATGGTGATTCTACTGATGAGGAAGAGGAATTATCAGAATCGATATTAATCCATCAATAGATGATGTGACTCATGAGAACACAGATTTAACAATAGAAGAAATAAACGAAATCAATAAGAATAATGAAGATGCGACTATATTGATGTCTTACCAAAATGATGGCAATAATGAAAACATATGAGAAGATTAGATAGTAAATTCTACTCTAGTTATCGATCAATACCTTGAACCTTCTGAATGGATATCAGATAATAGATTCTTTATTCAACTTGAATAACGATGAATCCTACTAGAGAGATGAAATCATGTTCTTTTAAGTTAGAACATGAAGCTCGCGGGTATGCCTAATTATTTTATATATAGCTTTATCTTCGAGGAGCAACTTTTTATCATGTATGTGTCCATATGTGTGTGTATTCATGTGTATTATTATGTATACATATGTTAGTATGCATATATATGTATTTCATGTATATGTATGTGTGTGCTTGTGTGTGATATATGTGTTAGTATGCATATGTGTATGTATGCATATGCATTTATGTAAAATATTCATGTATTCATGTAATATATGCAAGTGTTTATAATTGTGTATGCATGTATAAGTATACATTCGTGCATGTAGGCATGTATATGTGATGTGTACATGTATATATGTATATGTGTCTATGTGTAAATGTGTACATGTAAATATGTATGCATGTATATATATATTTATGTGTGCATTTAGGCATGTATGTGTGATGCATAATGTATCTACTCCATTTTATATTTATGTATGTGTATCTACATGATGTGTATATATCTTTATATATATTATGATCCTCGTTGATTCGAGTAGCTATATATAGAGGCATAAGGTTGGGAGGAGAGACATCTCTCTAGTAGGACATCGGAGGAATAGATGCAATGTGTACATATACTTCAATCATATGGCTAAAAGGCTGAATTAGAGTTCTTAAATTAGGGGTATTAAAACCCTCATATCAAAATTAGTGTTTTCAAATTAGGATATATATATATATATATATATATATATATATATATATATATATATATATATATATATATATATATATATATATATATATATATATATATATATATATATATATATATATATATATATATATATATATATATATACACACACACACACACACACATATATATATATATATATATATATATATATATATATATATATATATATATATACACACACACACACACACACACATATAGATATATCAGTGTGCATGCATGTGTGTATGTATGTGTTTCTATATGTGCGTATGCATGTGTATGTATGTGTATCCATATGTGCATATGCATGTGTTGTGTGTGTGTGTGTGTGTATATGCATGTGTATATGTATATATGCATGTAAATATGATTATATGAGTCTATGTGTGTGTACATATGATTATGCATGTGTATGTGTATGTGAGCATGTGTATGTGTCTATATGTATTCATTATATGTGTGTAAATGCATGCATGTGTATGTGTGTGTAAAAATGTGCATGTATGTGTGTATGTATAAATATGCATGTATGTGTATATGTGTGTAAATGTGCATGTATGATGTATATGTGTGTGTATACGTGTATTTGTACCTCTAGTCTCACGCTTTTCTCTCTCTCTCTCATATACATACATACATACATACATACATAAACACACATACTCATATCCATGTATATATACATAAAAGCAATGCGTACCGTGCATTATCGCGATGATGAGCCATAAGTGTTCGCATCTCTTTTAGACACCACTTATGCGACCATCCTGTTCCAAACTCTATCTCAAGTGAACTAAGTACGTATTTTTTATCCCTCTCATCATGTTCACTACAAAAATAAAAAAAATCATGTAAATAAAACATAAGATATTTATTTGAATTTATATGTAAAATTTATACTTACTTCTATGGTAAGAGGACAAGGTGCAGGTAAGAGTCGCATAATGCCCGCATTCTTCTCTTGAACTCCAATCCATTCCCTATGTACACAATGTTCCCCTCTGGCTCTATATCGCACTCTAGCCCTATGCATGTCCTCATAAGCATGTCCTCATAAGCATGTCCTCATAGGCAACTCTACTTTGCTACCATGATTTGGAGGTGGTATAGGTGTCCTTAAAATGGATAGATAAAAAAAAATAAAAATATGTGTTATAATACCATTGAAAAAGTTTATGAAAAAAAACATACCTATGAGCAGATAGCTGTCTTCCTGCATGTGGAGCCGTAGAATGGACCTCGTCTAATCGTTGGGTAAGCATCTGGATCGTATAATCCAACTCATCATCAAGCATCTCTGATTACTCATGCATGATGATCCCTAGAGTATCATATGGAACTCTTGCTCTCATAAGATTTTTTATGAGAGTGAGTTTCGCTTTTCTCTCTCTACTAGGATCCATAATACCTAACATATAAAACAAATTGGGTTAGAAATCAATATATATATGTGTGTACATATGTAGGTGTGTATATGTGTATGCAGGTGTATATGTGAGTGTGTGTGTATGCATGTAAACATGTATGTATGCATATGCATGTGCATTATGTATGCAAATGTATGCATGTGTGTGTATGTGTGTGTATGTATGCATGTAAGTATGTATGTATGCATATGCATATACATTATGTATGCATATGTATGCATGCATGTGTATGTGTGTGTGTATGTATGTGTGTGTATGTGTGTGTCTCTGTGTGTATGTGTGTGTATGTCTCTCTACGTGTGTATGTGTGTATGCATATGTATGCATGTGTGTCTATGTGTGTGTATGCATGTAATTATGTATGTATGCATATGCATATGCATTATGTGTGTATGTGTCTATGTGTGTACGTGTTTGTGTGTGTCTGTGTGTGTATGTGTGTGTATGCATGTGTATGTGTGTGTAAATCTGTGTGTGTATGTGTCTATCTGTATGTATGTGTCTATGTGTGTGTATGTGTATGCATGTGCATTATGTATGCATATGTATGCATATGTGTGTGTATGTGTGTGTATGTGTATGCATGTATCTATGCATATGCATGTATCTATGCATATGCATGTATCTATGCATATGCATGTGCATTATGTATGCATATGTATGCATATGTGTGTGTGTATGCATGTAAGTATGTATGTATGCATATGTATGCATTATGTATGCATATGCATGTATGTGTATGTGTGTGTATGCATGTAAGTATGTATGTATGCATATGTATGCATTATGTATGCATATGCATGTATGTGTGTGTATCTATATATATGTGTCTGTATGCATGTGTATGTGTGTGTGTAAATGTGTGTGGATGTGTGTGTGTAAGTGTGTGTTTCTATGTGTGTGTGTGTATATTTGTGTGTATGTGTATGTGTGTGTGTATGTGTGTGTGTATGTGTGTATGTGCGTATGTGTGTGTGTCTATGTGTGTATATATGTGTGTATCTTTATATATGTGTCGGTGTGCATGTGTATGTGTGTGTGTAAATGTGTATGGATGTGTGTGTGTAAGTGTGTATGTGTCTATGAGTGTGTATGTGTTTATGTGTGTGTATGTGTCTATGTGTGTGTATGTGTCTATGTGTGTATGTGTATGCATGTATGTATGCATATGCATGTGCATTATGTATGCATATGTGTGTATGTGTGTGTATGCATTATGTATGCATATGTGTGTGTATGCATTATGTATGTGTATGTATGCATGTGCAATATGTATGCGTATGTGTGTGTATGCATGTAAGTATGTATGTATGCATATGCATATGCATTATGTGTGCATGTATGTGTATGTGTGTGTATGTCTCTCTATGTGTGTGTATGCATATACGTGTGTGTATGTGTGTGCATGTATGTGTGTATGCATGTGTATGTGTGTGTATGCATCATTATGTGTGTATGTGTCTATGTGTGTATGTGTGTATGTGTGTATGTGTGTATGTGTGTATGTGTGTATGTGTGTGTGTGTGTATATGTGTGTGTATGTGTGTGTGTGTGTGTCTATGTGTATGTGTGTCTGTGTCTATGAGTGTGTACGGGTTTATGTGTCTATGTATGTGTATGTGTCTATGTATGTGTATGTGTTTATGTGTGTATGTGTATGCATGTATGTATGCATATGTGTGTGTATGTGTGTGTATGCTTTATGTATGCATTGTGTATGCATATGTGTGTGTATGCATTATGTATGTGTATGTATGCATGTGCATTATGTATGCATATGTGTGTGTATGCATGTAAGTATGTATGTATGCATATGCATATGCATTGTGTATGCATATGCATTGTGTATGCATGTGCATATGCATTATGTATGCATATGTATGCATTTATGTGTGTGTGTGTGTATGTCTCTCTCTATGTGTGTGTATGCATATGTGTGTGTATGTGTGTATGTGCGTGTGTATGTGTGTGCATGGTTGTGTGTGTGTATGTGTGTATGCATGTGTATGTGAGTGTATGCATCATTATGTGTGTATGTGTGTAAGTGTCTATGTGTGTGTGTATGTGTGTGTGTGTGTGTGTGTATATATGTGTGTGTATGTGTGTGTGTCTCTATGTGTATGTGTGTGTGTGTCTATGAGTGTGTATGTGTTTATGTGTGTGTATGTGTCTATGTGTGTGTATGTGTCTATGTGTGTATGTGTATGCATATGTGTGTGTACATGTGTGTATGCATTATGTATGCATATGTGTGTGTATGCATTATGTATGTGTTTGGTCTTAAGTCAACATTGATATGTTTCAAGTTAATGGAGATCACATGAGATGCCTTTGATTAAGAACCAAACCAAATCATTTTGTCTAATACCTGCTACCCATTTCCAATCTTCATTGATCTTGACATACTGTTTCATCTTGTTCCAACGCTTCCTTAGAGAGCAAAATAAGCTCAAGCCACTGGGAGTCATCGGATAGGGGGAGAAAAAAAGAGTGATCAGATGAAGAACTTCCACCTCGGAAGACCCACCAACGTAAGAGAGGTCTTGTTTCTAATAATCAGTTTGGCCCAAGCGGATTCCCTGTTGCACCACACTTTAGTTAAAATATTTGGATGCCAACTTGTTGGCCATTCCTTCAATGTTAAGAATGCTCAAATCACTTTCATCTTTTTTGCTTATGCAAGTAGCCCATTTAATTTTGTGTGCACCCCTTTTGTTAGGATCTCGCTTCCAGAGAAAGTATTTGCAAATTCTTTTCAATTTGGAAATCTCTTGGTCTTTCGATTTCCAATAGGATAAAAATTAAATAATCAAAGAAAGAAGGAATGTGTTAACCACCATAGTGCACCCCACCAGGTTGATTTGCATACCTTTTGAGTCAGCCAACTTGTTATCAAGCTTAGAAAGAGCCCAATTCCATTGTTAAACCATCAAAATATTGAAACCCATGAGAATGCCTAGGAGGCAGAAGATTTGGAGCCCATGGTCAATCAAAATTTGAGGTGGATGCCCAATGATAGCTTTGAAAGCAATTTTAGAGTGGTTTACTTTGTAGCCCGATGCCTCACAAAAAGTATTTAGGCAACACCAAAAGGTATCAATGCTGGATGGATCGTTATGCACAAAGGATTTGTGTCATCTGCAAAGAGTCTCATGATCATTTGGTCTTGATTGAGGGGAAGAACAGGACCCTGAATAATGAAAGAACTTGGAGAAGCTTGTACGAGGTAGAAAAGTGCGTTTCGAAGCGACGAAGTTTGGTCTAGCCAACCGGCACAAGACCAGCCCTTGAGCTTATGGAGATTCAAATAGACTTTATAGGAATGCGATAAGTGCAAAGAAATACACTATGTACTTTGGAGCATCAAGGAGAAGAAGTCGATACAAAATAGATAGGCTCACGGGTTGACTAGCTCAAAAAACTTACTATCTATGGACGAAACAATGAACTCAAATGCCCATAGCAACCACCGTGATTACAATTAGAAAAAATCCTTTTATGGGAGTGATACACATAGGGTTGAGTGTATATAATGCAAAAAAGTATAAGGAATAGGAAAAATATGCTATAGGATCAGATACTCAATAGTGGTACCTCCTATTTTTCAGGAATACATAGAGATTGACCCCAAAACAAAAAAACTACGATTTCTCCCAATATACTAAACCAAATGCTATGAAAGTTTACATGCATAAACTACAAACTACTACCTTTCCAATGAGCCATTTTGCACTAAATTTGAAGCTCTTTAGAGAGAGCCGCAACCTTTACAAGATTACAATTGGCAAGGAAGATGATGCAAAAAATTGGAGCAAGACAATGATGGTCACAAGTGTATGTATATTGCTTCCATGTATTGTACAAGTGATTTCAAGTCTTTATATAGACTCTACAAGTGCTCCACGACTTCTACAAGTGGAATTTGAATTCAAATGAAGCTGGGAATGGTTGTTGGAGGGAATCAATTCACTTTCCTACAATCTACATAAAGTGAAGATCTAGTTTGATCTACTTTTAGGTGATTGATTGCTTGATTGAATGCAACTCAACCAACACAAATTCGTGGGATTTGGGCTCTATCTTTCTACATTTACATGTGTAAAACTCAAAGCTTTTAAAATGATAAAAGATCCATGAAAAAATCTTTTTTAAAAAATACAATAAATGAGCATAAGAGAAAGAACTCTCCAACGATATTCTTTTGCCGTAATCCAAGCGATAGTTTCTGATGTAGATAAAATCCATCTCAAGCATAGTGTAAGCTTGATGTTCCAATAGCTCCCCCTCAAGCTCAAGTATGCTTGGGTCTTCATTCTTCGATAGGTTGAATACCTGCCATAGCTTTGTATCTACAAAGCTTTATTCCATAAAGTGCCTTCGTCATTATATCTGCTACTTGCTTTTTAGTAGGAACAAAAGAATTGTCAATCTCCTTTGCCATGAGCTTCTCTCAGATGAAGTGGTAATGAACCTCTATGTGTTTGGTTCTTGCATGGAAAATAGGGTTTGCCGCTAGATGCATAGAACTTACATTATCTCCAAATATGTGAGGTTTGGAACTCACAAGTCCCAAATCTGTATACAATGCCTTTAACCATATTGCCTCTTGCATTGCTATGGTCAAGCCTGTGTACTCTACTTCAGTCGAGGATAAAGCAATTGTTGGTTGCTTCTTGGAACTCCATGACACTAGCTTTGAACCTGCAAATGCTAAGAACCAAAAGTACTTCTTCTATCATCCTTAGCTCCTACCCAATCTGCATCTGAATAGATTTTGATATCCAAATCTGAAGAGTAAGGATAGAATATACCTTCATTGTTTGTACCTTTGAGATACTTAAGTACTCTCTTAGCCACATCCATGTGTGGTCTTCTTGATGAGTGCATGAATTGACTAAGCACTCCCACACTATATGAGATATCTCCCCTTGTATGAGTAGCATATATCAAGCTACCTACCAAGCTTTGATACTCCTTAATGTCTTCAATTTTCTCACCCTCATAAATACTAAGTTTATGATTCATCTCCAAAGGTGTACCTGCAACTTTAGTGTTCTCCATTTTGAACTTGAAAAGTAGATCCTGAATGTATCTTCTTTGATTCAAATACATTCCTTCATCTGTGTATATCACCTGCATACCTAGGAAATATGTGAGCTCACCTATGTCACTGATTTTGAACTCCTCTTGCATTTGTCTCTTGATCTTTTGAATGCCATTTAGATAATCACCTGTCACAATAATACCATCTACATATACACATAGATAGATAACCTCATCGTGATCCCTTTTGATGAATACAGAAGGATCTGAATTGCTTGGTGTGAACCTTTGATCTTGAAGGTATGTAACCAACCTCTAATTCCAAGCTCTAGGAGCTTGTTTCAATCCATACAATGCTTTCTTAAGTATGCAAACATAAGATGGATGATTAGGGTTTTCAAATCCTGATGGTTGTGACATGTATACCTCTTCACTTATCCAACCATTTAAGAATGCATTTTTCACATCAAGTTGGAGGAGTCTCCAATTCCTTGCAGCAACTACACTTATCACTGTCCTGATTGTAGTCATCTTTGCAATTGGTGACAATGTTTCCTCATAGTCTATACCATCAGTTTATGAGCATGCTTTGGCAACTAATCTTGCCTTCTACCTGCAAACTGATCCATCTGAATTTCTTTTAACTTTAAATACCCATCTGCAACCAATTACCTTTTGATTCGGTGACATTGGAACCAAATCCCAAGTGTCCATCTCCTTCAATGAATATATTTCTTCTTTCATGGACTTTTCTCAATTAGGGTTTCCCTTTTCCTCTTCATACGTTGAGGTTTCCTTTGAAATAGAGTCTTTTGCCAAGTAGATTGAATGCTTCACAACAAGTGTGGAATCAAATCCATACCTTTCTCGTTGTTTCTTCTCGCTTGCTGATCTTCTAGGTGCTTGTTGTTGGTACAATTCACAAGCCTATGCATTTGGCTTGTAGTTCATACACATATGAAGATGCATAGGAATCAATGCTAATGGTTAATTACCATTTTATCCTTTTGTAAAAGTCATATTTGACTTGGAATCTTTGTAGAAACCTACCAAGAAGAACTCGTGGAAAAGTTAGGAGTTGATTGATGGAATATCTCCTATAATGGAGGATCACTTTTTAGAGAGAGCCAAAAATTTGAATTCAAATTCTAATTGGAAGTGAACATCTATATAAACTTCCAAGAAAAAGTCGCGGTAGAGTAAGTCACTTTCCGAGATACTTTTTTCGGGATTTTACGTTCTTTGCCGGAGATTGACATTTGGGACATGTCAAAGAGTGTGCATATTCACCTCTATATAAAATACAATTGTTAGGACATGCATGTATACATTGAGAATCTATACCAAGATTGTTGATTATCTTCTTCATTTCATCATGTGAGGTAGGAAGAATATTCTGACTTGGTAAAAACTTTTCAGATAATAACCTGTAAGTTCATCAAAAAAAGATATATTAAAAAAAGTAAATAAATATACATATATATATATGCATATAATTTTTCCATCTAAAGGAAGTGGTCCTCTATTCCATCCTCCATATCTTCTTCTATCATATGTTTGTAGTAGAGAACGATCACGACCTTGCAATGGATAATCTGCAGCCGTTTCAATCTCTAAACCAAGAGGTAGAGGATTTCTAGAAACCTCTGCTTGTAATTGATGAACAACAAGTCCATGACGTGTATGAGGTATATTAACATCATGAGAAAAATTATCATCATCATCATCATCAAGCAAGTATTTCAGTATATCAACGGTAACTTGATTTTGTATATGGTTTTTAAATAAAATAATGACATTAATTTATATAAAAAATACATACCCAAGCATTATCACGTTGACTAGGTGATGGTGCATGCTCAAAAGTACCATACTCTGCCTCATGTTCAATACATTCCAATCGTGGTCTTCGATACATGTCATAACAAGAGTTACACCAACATATAATATGATCTTGATAGTAAAATTCATCATAATTCCTATTGGAGGACACATGTGACGTTGTTGCATGGGTAGGAGGTGGTGGAGTACCCTCTGATTGATCAGATTATGATTATAATAAGAAACAGAAACATATATAAGTTATGTATCTATAAAATATATTCAAAATTAAATGTTTGATATACTTACAGTATATAGTCGTTGCACGATGAGGAGACGGTGGTGGAGTTCCATCTGATTGATCAGAATCTACAAATAATCGTATTTGATATTAATAATCTGATTATTTACATACATAAACATTCACATATACATATTTACACATACACACATATTCACATATACACATTTACACATACACACATATTCATATATACACAAATACACATTATTGTGGGATAAATGCATGTATTTTGTATGAATGAGTGTATATGCATGCATGTGTGTGTACGTATATATGTGGATATGTATATCTGTGTTTATGTTATATGTATGTATATGTGCATATGTATGCATATATGTATGCGTATATGTTTGCATGTATATGTGTACGTGGCTATGTGTATGTGTATGTGTGTGTATATATGTGTATGTATTCTGATTTTGTTTTCTATTTGAGATTAAATTAACAGGAGATATTGTATGGTGGAAAAAAATAAGAGGCGACGTAACATACCACCTGAGACGTGGCAGTTTTTCCGTAGATAGCTACGTCTTCAGGAGTCATTTCCTCACCAAAAGGTATACAATTTAATAGTTTATATTTATAATTTTCAAATATTTTAGTAAATTTTTACATTTAATTCATGTATTTCTTTTTTCTTAAATAAACAGACTGCTACAAAGAAGAGAGTTGAGTCGGGCCACACATGGCACCACTTATGTTTTGAATTGTGTGTATTGTATTAAGTAATGAAAAGTTTTGTTCTATTGATTGTTATTATTGTTTATATTAAGCATGTGTTTTAGTACTTTAATTATATAATTCATTCATATGTGTGTACATAAGTGTATATGTATGTGTGTGTATATGTATGTATGTGCATGTGTATGTGTGTGTATATGTATGTATCTGCATGTGCATGTGTAAGTGTATATGTGTGTAAATGAGTATGTGTATGTGTGTGTATATGTATGTGCATGTATATGTATAACTCTATGTGTATATGTGTGTATGTGCATGTATATGTGTATATGTATGTATGTGCATGTGTGTGTGCATGTGTATATGTGTGTGTACGTATGTGCATATATATGTGTATATATGTGTATGTGTGTGTATATATACACATGTGCATATGTATGTGTATGTGTATAAACATATACAAATGTATGTATATGCATGTGTATATGTATGAAACATGCATGTGCGTGCGGATGCATTTCCATTTGCATCCATGTGCATGCATGTGAATGTGCATGCATGTCGATGTGCATATACATGTATTTAAGTATATTTTAATGTGTGTATGTGTATATATATAATATATATATATATATATATATATATATATATATATATATATATATATGCAATAATGCATGCATGTAAGTCTTTTTATGTGGTTGTAGAAACGTTTGTGCATATGCATGTGTATGTGTGTGTATGTGTAAGTGCATGTGCACATGTATCTGTGTGTATATATGTGTGTGTATGTGCATGTGTATATGTGTATATGTGTATATGTGTGAACGTGCATCTTCATCATGTATAAGTGTATATGTGCATATCAATAAGTGTGAGTATGCTATCTAATGAAAATAACACAATTCAAATGATATACAAAGAATGAAAATTGTACTTACAATAGTTAGCCATACTTTTTGCTTGCTTAGCTTCTTAAATAACCTGCAATAAAGAGAGAGAGAAGAGAGAGAGAGAGAGAGAGATAGAGAGAATTCAAAGAGAGAAAGACGTAGAAAGATAGAAACAGAGACAAGAGAGACAATAAGATAGAGCTTAGGCAAAACAACAATTCTGCATATACTTGTTTCAGCTTGTAAGCGCAGCGCAATTGCGAACATTCGAGAGATCTTTGATCAGATGGGTGAAAATGCCAATCGAAGAGCCTCCAACGTTTTAATTTTTTTCCATCAACAGACCCTCATGTAAACGATGGTAACGCGTCGTAAAAACCACTGGAATTAGCATCGCATAAGCGACATTTTTTAGCATCGCTTAGGTGATGCAAAAAGCATCGCTTATGCGATGCTTTTTTAACCTGACACGTTAGCGACGCTCTATGCAAGCGTCGCACACCCCATCGTGCCACACATCAAAAGAAACATCGTTTGGCTTGTCATTTAATCAATGGTCCATGCTCGATGCTCCTTGAGATGCATTTTGCAATTTTATAGCGATGAAATTGTGTCACCTTAACCGTCGCTATGCGCCCGTATTCCTTGTAGTGGATGGAAAAAGGCAAGAAGAAGGAAGAAGATGAAGAAGAGACTTCTCAAGCCAACTTCGCAAGCAAAAAAAAAAGCAAGTGGAAAGGGAAGAAGAAAGGACCAAAGCAAGACAAGGCCAAAGGTCAGATGTTCAACCTTGTGCCATATGTGATAAGACCAACCACATCACTCAGAATTGTTGGTTCAATGGGAAGACCCAGAAGGAAGTGGAAGTGGATATGGCAGCAATAGAGGCAGAGGTGGACACAATTTCAACAATAACAATAGAGGCTATAGTAGAAGGGACTACAACAATTATTCAGAAGATCAACTGTAAGGAATTGAACTCACAACCTCTTGGTTAGGAATGTGATGGGCTAACCACTTGCCCCAAGAGCCATGGTTGAGGATTACTTCCTAATCCTCTCTCTTAGGGTGTAGTTCAACCATCTCCTATCTATCAAGGGTGTGGTTCAACCATCTCCTTCCTATCACTTTATTACATTCTTCCCCCCTTGGTCGATCATTGTCGTCAATGATCTACTCTTGTATCCCTCTAGCCTCTGTGATCAATCCCTTGAACTCCCTAGGTGCCTTGAATTGATGTCCTCAACCTCGCACAGTTTCTTGAACTTTGTTCGCAACCTTGGTCTCTTGAACTCTTGCTTTCAACCTTGGTGTCTTGAACCTTCTTATTTGCAACCTTGGTGTCTTGGGCCCTTGTTCTCAACCTCAGTCTTGAACCTTTTTCTCACCCATGTTTAGTATCTTGAACACTCAATCAAGTGCTACCCATGTTTTCCCAAGGGATTCACACTTTCTAGCTTTCTCATAAGATTTGGAAAGCTCATTCCAAGAGCTTTCCAACGATATATTACACACCTCAATCCCACCTACGGATTGAGAGATACACCACAATCTTTGTTAGGCTAGCTTGTGAAAGCGACCTGCGCTTCTTTGTACCCTTTCATATAGAGGATGCCCAAGCGCCTTGTTTAGAGGCCATTAGGTCAATCCATCTTTCGCAAGCCTACTTCCTATGCTCCGTTACCAATGTAAGGAATTGAACTCAGAACCTCTTGGTTAGGAATGTGATGGGCTAACCACTTGCCCCAAAAGCCATGGATGAGGATTACTTCCTAATCCTCTCTCTTAGGGTGTAGTTCAACCAACTCCTATCTGTCAAGGGTTTGGTTCAACCATCTCCTTCCTATGACTTTATTACATCAACCACATGAAGACTCATTTCTTCTCATGAATCTAAGCCACAAAGAAGGTAAAGAAGATGATCATTTTTTCTGCATAGATTGAGGATGTTTGATTCATGTTGCAAGCAACATTGCTCTTCTATCTGATTTGGAAAGTCCAAAGCATAGACATGAAGTGCAAACAGGGGATGAAACAAAGCACAATGTGGAGAAGATTGGTAATGTCAAAGCTTCCAATGGTAGGATAAACATTCAGAGTAAGTTTTTCTATGTACCCACTATCACTAAAAACCTAATAAGTGTAGGCCAAATAGTTGAAAAAGGCTTGCAAGTTAGGTTCACCCAACATGGAGCTTTTGTGGAAGATCCATGTCAAGGCTTCAAGAAGATAGCCAAAGGTGAGAAGCATGGTAAGCTCTTTACTTTTGAAGTAGGAGAAACCAGGAACATAGCTCTATTCAGTTTTGGGTCTCAAACCCTAAGTGAGCTTGAAGTGTGGCATAAGAGACTTGCTCATGTGAATGAAAGAGCCTTGAAGGATATATGCAGGGATCAAAGTGTTCTAGGACTACGGAACATATCAAAGCAACACATGATCAATAGGTGTGATGCATGTCAGATTGGGAAGGCACAAAGACAACCATTCAACCACAAAGGCTACCTCTATAACAACTTATTGGACTTAGTACATACAGATGTATGGGGACCAAGTCAAGAACCTTCATCGGCAGGATGAAGGTATTATGTCTAATTTATTGACGACCATAGTAGATGGACTATCCTTTACTTTATCAATAGTAAGAATAAAGTGTTTGATTGCTTCAAAAAGTATCTCGCACATGTGGAGAATCATACAGGTAGATCACTAAAGAAGCTCTGATCTGATGGAGGGGGAGAATACTTCTCCAAAGAGTTTGATGAGTTCTTGCAGGATAAAGGTATGAAAAGGGAAGTGACTACCAGGTACTCTCCTCAACTAAATGGAATCGCCGAGAGTAGAAACAAGACATTGGTTGGATCAGCCAGAATAATGCTTGAAGAGAAGAAGTTGCCACATTATCTATGGGCAGAAGCTATTTCAACTGCTATGTACCTTTTCAATAGACTACCATCCAAATCACTTCAAGGTATCACTCCTTATGAAGCATGGCATGGAAGAAAACCTATTCTTGGACATTGCAAGGTTTTTGGTTGTTTAGCTTATGTTCATGTACCATCTCCAATAAGAGTTAAGCTAGATAAAAGGGCAACAAAGGTAGTGTTTATTGGATACAATTCAACTCAGATGGGTTATAGATTCTATAATCCTTCAACCAAGCAATTCACTACAAGCAATTCAACCAAGCAAGCATAGTTCAAGCTTCCCACTATGCTTTGGTAACCCGTAATATCATCAATTTCATCATCTTCATGAGCACTTAGTTTTAGGTTTACCTCCATTGGAGTACTTGCAACTTTGGCATCCTGCAAATGAAACGTCTTCAACATATCTTGTATGTTTTTTTTTTAGTAATATAGATTCCAGAGTTAGTATAGACTAACTCAAGTCCAAGAAAATACTTTAGTAAACCAAGATCACTGATCTAGGACTCCTTCATTATCTGGTTCTTGATTTGTCTGATTCCATTGACATCATTACCTGTAAGTATGATATCATCAACATATACACATAGGTATATTACCTCGTAATTACTTCTCTTGATGAATAGAGAAGTGTCTGCCTTGCTCATGACAAAATCTTGGTCTTGAAGATATGTGGTTAACCTGTGATTCCATGCCCTAGGTGCTTGTCCATAAAGAGCCTTTTTTAATTTGCACTCTTTCTTTGGTACTAGTTCCCATGTGTCACTCCTCATCCATAGCTTCCTTCCATTCTGTCTTAGTTTTTGCTTCTTCATATGATCCTAGTTCTTCAATTGACAAATCTTTAGCAAGATAAATAGAGTGTTTAGTAACAAGAGAGGTGTCATACCCATATCTGATAGCTTTTTTGCTCTCCCTTTGTGATCTTCTGATTGATTGATTTGAAGATTCAGGTATGTCTTCAAGTCTCTTCATCTTGAGTTTGCCTTTGGACTTCCATGCCTTGAATTCTTCAAGATTGATAGTGTCTTCATCATCTGAATTGGTATCTTCATTCTGAGTACGTTCCTCCTTAGTAAGACTTGGAAACTCCTCCTCCAAGTCATAGGGTAGTTTAAACTTCCTGCATTCATTCTCATACCAAGAATCATTTTCATCAAGGACAACATCTCTACTAACCATGAATCCCTTATTTGAAGGGTTGTGGAACTTGTACCCTTTCTGATTCATATCATATCCAATAAAGATACATTTTTCAGCTTTAGGGTCTAGCTTACCTCTTATCTGAGAAGGAATGTGGACATATGCTACACATCCAAATATCCTGGAATGATCAAGTGAGGGTCTCTTCCCATGCCATGCTTCATAAGGGGTCATTCCAGCAAAAGACTTAGATGGTAATCTGTTTATGAGGTAAGTGCAGTAGATACACTCTCTGCCCATAGGTAGTTAAGTAATTTCCTTTCATTTAACATTGACCTAGGTGTTTCAACAATCAACCTATTTCTTCTCTCAGCTACCCCATTCTGTTCACGAGTATACCTTGTGGTGATTTCTCTCTTGATTCCTCTGTCCTACAAGAATGCTTCAAACTCATTGGAGAAGTACTCACCTCCTCCATCTGACCTTAGCCTCTTTAGATTCTTCCCTGTCTGATTCTCAACAAGTGAAAGATACTTTTTAAAACAGTTGAACACTTCATCTTTGTGCTTCATAAAGTGCAATACAGTCCACCTGCTATAATCATCAATAAAAGATACCACGTACCTTGATCCTGACATTGAGGGGTCTTTGCTTGGTCCCCATACATTTGTATGAACAAGTTCTAGGTAGTCCTCATGCATGTAGCCTTTCTTTGAGAAGGGTAACCTGTGAGACTTCCCAAATTGACAAGCACCACATTTATAAATCATGTGTTGTTTGGAAACATTAGGTATTCCAATTACACATTGATCCCTACATATTTGTTTCAAGGTTCTTTCTTCTACATGCCCTAATCTCTTATGCCAAATCTCAAGCTCTGATAGTGTTTGATTTTTATAATTGTAGAGTGCAATATTCTTTGTGTCTTCTAGCTCAAAAGTAAAAAGTCAACCTGTCTTTTCTCCTTTAGCAATTCTCTTGAAACCAGGCTTGGGATCTTTCACAAATGCTCCAAATTGCTTGAATCTAACCTGCAAACCTTTCTCCACAATCTGTCCAACACTCATCAAGTTTTTTGTAATGGTTGGTACATATAGTACCCTACTCAACAAGTTTTGATTTCCATCACAAGTCTTAACATTTCCAACTTTAACCACTGAGTGCTTAGTGTCATCACCTGTTTGTACTTGATGCTTACTTCTTGGTTCTTCAAGGTCAGAGAGTAGAGCTACATTGCCAGCCACATGATTTGAGCATCCTGAGTCAATGTAGAAGAGATGGTCATCATTTGTACCTGGTTTTAAAGTCATGTTCATAATCAGAAGAGAATCAATTTGCTCTTCTGTATAGTTGTTGTAATCCTTTTTGGATTTGAATCCTCCTTGGTAGTTTCCATTGTATTTGTTGTTGTAGTTGTTGTTGTAGTTGTTCTTGTATCCTTGATGATGGTTGAATCTACCTCTTGATAGTGAGTATCCACCTCTCTGATATCCTCTTCCTCTCTGATTCTTGTAGTTCTTGAAACACTCATCTGTAGTATGATTTGATAAACCACAAATGTTGCATGGTGAGGAGTTATAGGATCTCCCCCTACCTTGCTTACCTCCTCTGCCCCTTCCTCTTGATGATCTACCTCTCCCTGCATAGTTGGCTTGGGAGGTAGTGCCTACATCCTCTCCTTTCTTGTTCTTCCCTTTATCTTTAAACTTAATTTTATTAGTGTATAGGGCAGAAGAGCTATTACCTTTGGATGAGTCTGCATTCTTGTTCAGCTTGGCTTCATGAGTGAACAATTGCCCCATGAGAGTGGTGAGATCTGGAATTTGCATGTACATGGTAGTGGTGAAGCTTTCCCATTTGTCATCAGCTTTAATCCCATTGATCACTTGCCTTACTATCTGCTCTTCTTCAATCTCTTCTCCTATGCTTGCTAACTGATCTGCTACATCTTTGATGGAGAGTGTTAATCTCCAAAAGAACAACTTATTCTTGTGATTAGAGCACCTCTATACCAAGAATAAGTCAAAACCTTTCACTCTTTAGAGGATCAACTTCTAATTATCAAAAGATGAACAAATCTGTGAAGAAGATGAAACACAGAAAAGTCTGCTGCACTATTTTTCCATATTGACCTATCAAATGTGTAAAGTTTTTGATGAAACTTTGTACGAAGTATCTCCTAGAGATTGCGCATCTACTCCAAGTTGAATCACTTCAAAAGATTAAGTATAACTTGAGAAATTGATTTCACAAATTACCTATGTCAGAAACTGTCATTCAAAACAGTCGACTTTACACCTGTAACTTTTAAGACTTGGTTCTCCTTGAATAGAACCCGTTTTACAAAATGCTTCTAGACATAAGTAGCTTATCTTCCAACTTAAAGATTAAGCCCTCACTCATGCAAAACTTTAAACTGTGCTGGGAGAAATGACCAAAACATTGACTTCGAAATATGCGCCTGTTTTAGGAACCTGTGAATACACTTCACATATGAATGTTCCTACACTTAATTCACTCAGCCTGATTACAATTGGAAGCTGAAACTTTGCACAGAGGTCAAGCAACTCTCAACTTAGACTTGTACAAAAGCATTCCACAATTGATCTACTGTAGAAGGAGAACACGCAGAAACATCGGGCGCAAAACTTTTCATTTACTCAGAGAAAATACAACTGAGTGATGAGAGCTAACTCAAATTTACTTTCCTCTATCTCATGACTTCTATCTCCCTCATTCTTGACTTCTAACTATTGTCACATAAGCTCTCATACATGCCCCGACTTTTCTCAAGGTATTTATAGATAATTTGTACATAATTCTTACTGAACAAAAGATCTAAGTCATCTATGACTATGCTAATGTACATATGTGTACACTTCTCTTGTCCTCTGATTGTAATCTTCTTCCACACTTTAGGAATTGATTCTTCCTTCATCATTTGATCTTCCAAGCCTTCAATTGGTGATTGGTCTGCACCAACAGCTCCCCCTCAATCATCAATTGAGGTCTTCTCTGTCTTCTTGATACTTGCCATGTCTTTGAACCTTTGTAACTTAGGTCCATCCAAACTCTTTGTCATCATATCTGCCACTTGTTCTTTTGTTGGAGTGTACATCACTTCAATCTCTTTATCAAGTACCTTTTCCCTCAAGAAATGATACTGAATCTCTATATGCTTAGTCCTGGCATGAAAAACAGGATTAGCTGCCAAATACAAAGAACTCATATTGTCTCCAAAAATTATTGGAGTACTATGATCAAACTCAAAACTCTTCATCAAGGTCTTCAACCATATCACTTCTTTTGCAGCTTCTACCATTCCCTTATACTCAGCTTCTGTAGATGATAAAGCAACTGTATGTTGCTTCTTTGAACACCAAGAAACTAACTTGTCTCCAACATAACATAGATATCCATGAGTAGACCTTCTATCATCTGAGTCACCTGCCCAATCTGCATCACTAAACACTTTGATTCTTGTGTCAGAAGTGAAACCATAATACAAACCTTCACTTAGGGTTCCCTTGATATATCTGAGTACCCTTTGGGCTGCAATCCAATGAGTCTTCTTTGGACAATGCATGAATTGTGACAACACACCTACTGCATATGATAGATCTGGCCTTGTCAAGGTAGCATAGATTAGACTACCTACCAAACTCTGATATTTCTTCATGTCATTGAATTCTTCACCTCCATATCTGCTTAATTTATGATTTACCTCCAATGGTGTAGTTGAGGTCTTGCAATCTTCCATGTTAAACTTGACTAGAAGATTCTTCAAGTATCTCTCTTGTGAAACATATACTCCATGTTGAGTATACACAATCTGCATTCCTAAAAAATAAGATAAGTTTCCCAAGTCACTTATCTTAAACTCCTTCTCTATTTGCTTCTTGAGTTCATTGATTCCTTGAGCATCTGTTCCTGTAACAATAATATCATCAACATAAATACACATGTAAATGTATCCATTTTCACTTGCCTTCACTAGCAAGCTACTATCTGCCTTTGATGCTTGAAAACCACATTCATTCAAGAACTTGACCAATCTGTAATTCCAAGCTCTTGGGGCTTGCTTCAACCCATATAAAGCTCTCTTGAGCTTACACACATAATCTGATCCAATTGATTCCATGAAGCCTTCTGGTTGCTCCATATATACTTCATCTGCAATGTAACCATTAAGAAATGCATTCTTCACATCCAATTGTGATAATTTCCATCCCTTGCAAGTAGCAATAGCAATCAATGTCCTAATTGTAGACATCTTAGCAACAGGACTAAAGGTTTCATCATAATCTACCCCATAAGTTTGGGCATAACCTTTAACCACAAGTCTAGCCTTATATCTAGACACCTTACCATCTGCAAACCTCTTTGTTTTATATACCCACTTGCATCCAATGACTTTCTGATTCTTTGGTCTTGGTACTAATTCCCAAGTTTCATTTTCAAGTAGAGCATCATACTCTTCTTGCATTGCCTTCTCCCAATTCTGTTTACCTTTGGCTTCTTCATAAGTGGTTGGATCTTCTTCTGTTTTCACAATGTAGGCATAATCTTTTGTTGTTAGGAAAGATGTATCATAACTATACCTTATAGGCTCTTTCCTTTCTCTTGTAGATCTCCTGATTTCTGCACTTCTTGAAGTTTCAGCCTCATTTGATTCTGGATCAAATCTTGGCCCTTCTTCTACATGATCCTGCATTCTACATCTAGAGTCAACTTCATCAACAATTTCTTCACATACTTTTACCTTTGCCTTTCCTTTCCTTTGAATTTCTTCAACACCTGTATACTCATTTGGTGATCCTGAATACCACACATTTTGCTCATCAAATGTCACATCTTTAGTAACAAGAAATTGCTTTGTGGATGGACTCCACAACCTGTAACCCATTTGTCTATCATCATATCCAATAAACACATACTTCTCTGCTTTTGGTTCTAGCTTATGTCTTAATTGTGAAGGAACATAAGCATATGCAATACATCCAAATATTTTGCAATGATCAAGACTAGGCTTCTTACCCCACCATGCTTCATAAGGGGTTCCTCCATCCAAAGCTTTGCAAGGCAACCTATTCACAAGGTATGTTGCAGTGTTAATGGCTTCTGCCCATAAGTAATTTGGACAATTCTTTTCCTTCATCATGGCTCTTGCAAACTCTACAAGAGTCCTATTCCTCCTTTCTGCTACTCCATTCTGTTGAGGGGAGTACCTGCAAGTTACTTCTCTTTTGATACCTGCATTCCACAAATAATCATCAAACTCTTTTGAGAAATACTCTCCCCCTCCATCTGATCTTAACCTCTTTAGCTTTTGTCCTGCGATCCTTTCTGCATAAGCATGGAAATGTTTGAATGTCTTAAAGACTTCTGATTTATCCTTGATTACATACAAAGTAATCCACCTGGTTGCATCATCAACAAACAACACATAATATCTGGATCCATTTATGCTATAGTCCCTTGAGGGACCCCATACATCTGTATGAACCAATTCAAGCATGTTTGAATACTTATACCCTGATTTGTTATAAGAACTTTTATGTGCTTTACCTAATTGACAAGCTTCACACTTGTACACCATATGTTGCCCTTCAATGTTTGGCAATCCAAGTACCACCTGATTCTTTGACATCTCCTTTATAGCTCTCTCATTGAAATGACCTAGCCTCTTATGCCATAGGTCTAATTCAGACACCTTTTGACCTCCATAGGTAAACAATGCATGTCCCACATTACCTTGAACTTTGAGAGTGAACAATCTTCCTTCCTTTTTACCTGCAATTATGGTTCTATATCCCTGATTTGGATCTTGTACATAAACACCATCATTTGTGAATCTTACCTCATATCCTTTCTCCACAATTTGCCCTACACTTATCAAATTTTTAGGAATAGTAGGAACATAAAGTACCTTACTCAGAAGTGTACTTCCACTCTTTGTCTTCACTGATCCAATGCTCTCCACTTTATGTTTGGTATTGTCACCTGTTTGAACTGTATGTCCATTCACCCTTGCTTCCATATCAGTCATCAAGGATAGATTCCCACTCAGATGGTTGCTGCACCCTGAGTCAATATAAAACACTCTTTGATCTTCTCCCATTGATTCATGAGTTGCATTCAGGATAAGAGTCATGTCATCCTTCTGATCTGATGCATAATTGTAATAATTATTGTTGTAGGACTGAGATTGGAAGTTTCTTCCACCTCCTCTACCATATGATGTCCTACCACCTCTTCCTCTGAAATTGCCTCTTTGGTTTCTGCCTCCTCTACCTCTTTGACTATAATTCTGATTGTTGTATCCTCCATTTTGATTATTATACCAACAATCATTTGCCAAATGATTTGTTCTGCCACAAATCCAACAAGCTTTAGCATTATCTTTGTTCTTACCTCCTCTTCCTTTACCTCTGAAATTTGTCTTCCCTTTTGTGAAGTTGGCTTGATTTGAATTCCCTTCATCATCATTTGATTGCTTTCCTTTGCCATTCTTTTTCTTGTCTTTGGAGTACATAGCTTGACTTGTACTTCTATCATTGTCTCCTTTAAGATCCTGCTCAAAGGTAAGCATGTGTCCTAGCAATTGATTAAGGTCAGGAGTAAAGTGATCAAGTGACAATTCTATGGACAAGATGAAAGGCTTCCACTTCTCATCTCCTCTCAAACCTGTAAGTATTTGTCTTACCAACTTTTCCTCTTCAATGTCTTCATCCACTGCTCCCAAGCTATCTGCAATATCTTTCATCTTTGCCACATAATCTGAGATTGATTGTGAGCTCTTCTTCTTGAAGGTTGTGAACTCAGCCCATAGTGAAGACTTCCTTGACTTAGTTGTATTTTGGAAATGCTCTTCCAAGGCATTCCAAACATCTGTAGCACTTTCTAAACCTCTGATGTGAGGTAGAAGGTAATCATTTACAGCCATGTAGATGATACTCCTTGCTTGAGCATCCTTTCTCATCCAAGTCTTCAACATTGCAAGTTCTTCCCTAGTAGGAATACTTGGATCTGCAAATTCTGGTTTTTCTTCATCTCCTGTAATAAATGATATAAGATCTTTGCTCATGAGGTGTGCTTCCATCCTCATGGACCATGCTGGATAGTTCTCCCTATCTAGCTTATCAATCTGCAAGCTTTCTCCCATCTTGTATCCACCTGTGTATTGAAACTTCAAGCTTTACAAACAATGTATATACCTTTACTTCGAATTGAACTCCTTTTGCCTTTCTTGATGTCAATTTGTCTTCTCCCCAAGCTTTGACTCCAAGCTTTCACTTCTTAATCCTTCAAGTGTTGAATCTCTTGAATCTGCAGCAGTCGAGATATTTCTTTCTTCAAATTTCTTCAGATTGATGTTTCCTGCTCTGATACCACTGATGGAGAGTGTTAATCTCCAAAAGAACAACTTATTCTTGTGATTAGAGCACCTCTATACCAAGAATAAGTCAAAACCTTTCACTCTTTAGAGGATCAACTTCTAATTATCAAAAGATGAACAAATCTGTGAAGAAGATGAAACACAGAAAAGTCTGCTGCACTATTTTTCCATATTGACCTATCAAATGTGTAAAGTTTTTGATGAAACTTTGTACGAAGTATCTCCTAGAGATTGCGCATCTACTCCAAGTTGAATCACTTCAAAAGATTAAGTATAACTTGAGAAATTGATTTCACAAATTACCTATGTCAGAAACTGTCATTCAAAACAGTCGACTTTACACCTGTAACTTTTAAGACTTGGTTCTCCTTGAATAGAACCCGTTTTACAAAATGCTTCTAGACATAAGTAGCTTATCTTCCAAGTTAAAGATTAAGCCCTCACTCATGCAAAACTTTAAACTGTGCTGGGAGAAATGACCAAAACATTGACTTCGAAATATGCGCCTGTTTTAGGAACCTGTGAATACACTTCACATATGAATGTTCCTACACTTAATTCACTCAGCCTGATTACAATAGGAAGCTGAAACTTTGCACAGAGGTCAAGCAACTCTCAACTTAGACTTGTACAAAAGCATTCCACAATTGATCTACTGTAGAAGGAGAACACGCAGAAACATCGGGCGCAAAACTTTTCATTTACTCAGAGAAAATACAACTGAGTGATGAGAGCTAACTCAAATTTACTTTCCTCTATCTCATGACTTCTATCTCCCTCATTCTTGACTTCTAACTATTGTCACATAAGCTCTCATACATGCCCCGACTTTTCTCAAGGTATTTATAGATAATTTGTACATAATTCTTACTGAACAAAAGATCTAAGTCATCTATGACTATGCTAATGTACATATGTGTACACTTCTCTTGTCCTCTGATTGTAATCTTCTTCCACACTTTAGGAATTGATTCTTCCTTCATCATTTGATCTTCCAAGCCTTCAATTGGTGATTGGTCTGCACCAACAATCTTTAATCTTAGTCATATACTATGAAATAGCCTACTTAGGTTGCTTCCTTAGTGTGCTAAATTCAATCCACAATTGGTTTTTTCTAGCAATCTCTTGGGATGTCTTACAGTTTCTAATATGTGGCAAAAGAAAATCAGAGATGGAGTTGAGTAAGTAAAACCTTGCTAATGCATCCTTGGCACACCATGTGTTGAGCTTTTCATGTTCTTCCTTTGTTGGTAGTCCTCTGGTTTTGAATGTGGGCAATTCCTTATCTCCTGAGATGTATCCATAAAGACTCCTTCCTTGTAGGTATATCTTCATCCTTAGAGACCATGCCTAATAGTTGCTCCTGTCCAATTTATCAATAAATGAAGGAAAGCCATCTCTCATTTTACCTTGACTTTGCTCTGATACCACTATTGGGAATGATGGATGGACACTTCAAGATGATGAGTAGGTACTGCAAAATCTTGCTTTGTACCAGCCCTTTGATGCTTCAAAGTTGATAAGTAGACCTTCTTAGCTATCCAATAACACCATAAAATGGCCTATGTACTTTGGAAATGATGTATGAAAAGATTGAATCAAAACAGACAACTTTGAACTTCAAGCCTTCAAGAAAACCTTCTATGTTTACCATACACCTGTTGTATCTTTTGCTCAGTATGACCAGCACAGTAGGAATTAGAAAACTTCCTTTTAGAGGTATCTAATTAGCTTAGTAAGCTAATGATTTCAAGTGAAATCTCTTAAAAAGATTAACTATGCTCAAAGAAATTAATTTAGCAAGTAAACCTTTACCCTCAATTTTTTAGGACCGTTGCAAACTTCGACCAGAGATCACCTCGATAGAGTTTTCTATGAAATGGCTAAATAGAAATCCTTCAACTTTTGACAGAATGTAGAAGAATCTGAGCTAGTTCCAACAAGCTATAGATCTTTGAGTTTGGTGAAGGAATGAGTGAGATATGATCTCCACAAGTTGACTGATTGAAAGAGACTATGACAAAGAACTCAGAAATGAATAATGTAATTGTACTGTATTAATGAACAACGTTGTACAATGCCATAGGCATGATAATCATTGCCTAATGGTAGAGAAGGGTGTGGGATATGGTGTATGTCTCACACACACTCAGATATGAGAATGAGGAGCTCGAAAAGTGACTTACTCTACCGCGACTTTTTCTTGGAAGTTTATATAGATGATCACTTCCAATTTGAATTGAATTCAAATTGTTGGCTCTCTCTAAAAAGTGATCCTCCATTATAGAAGATATTCCATCAATAAACTCCTAAATTTTCCACGAGTTCTTTTTGGTAGGTGTTTACAAAGATTCCAAGTCAAATATGACTTTTACAAGGATAAAATGGTAATTAACCATTAGCATTGATTCCTATGCATCTTCATATGTGTATGAACTACAAGCCAAATGTGTAGGCTTGTGAATTGTACCAACAACAAGCACCTAGAAGATCAGCAAGCGAGAAGAAACAACCAGAAAGGTATGGATATGATTCCACACTTGCTACGAAGCATTCAATCTACTTGGCAAAAGACTCTATTTCAGAGGAACCCTCAACATATGAAGAGGCAAAGGGAAACCCTAATTGGGAAAATGCCATGAAAGAAGAAATAGATTCATTGAAGGCTATGGAAACTTGGGATTTGGTTCCAATGTCACCGAATCAAAAGGTAATTGGTTGCAGATGAGTATATAAAGTTAAAAGAAATTCAAGTGGATCATTTTGTAGGTACAAGGCAAGATTAGTTGCCAAAGCATGCTCATAAACTGATGGTATAGACTATGAGGAAACATTGTCACCAGTTGCAAAGATGACTACAATCAAGACATTGATAAGTATAGTTGCTGCAAGGAATTGGAGACTCCTCCAACTTGATGTGAAAAATGCATTCTTAAATGGTTGGATAAGTGAAGAGGTATACATGTCATAACCATCAGGTTTTGAAAACCCTAATCATCCATCTTATGTTTGCATACTTAAGAAAGCATTGTATGGATTGAAACAAGCTCCTAGAGCTTGGAATCACAGGTTGGTTACATACCTTCAAGATCAAAGTTCACACCAAGCAATTCAGATCCTTCTCTATTCATCAAAAGGGATCATGATGAGGTTATCTATCTATGTGTATATGTAGATGATATTATTGTGACAAGTGATGATCTAAATGGCATTCAAAAGAGACACATGCAAGAGGAGTTCAAAATCAGTGACCTAGGTGAGCTCACATATTTCCTAGGTATGCAGATGATATACACAGATGAAGGAATGTATTTGAATCAAAGAAGATACATTCAGGATCTACTTCTCAAGTTCAAAATGGAGAACACTAAAATTGCAGGTACACCTTTGGAGATGAATCATAAACTTAGTGTTTATGAGGGTGAGAAAATTGAAGACAATAAGGAGTATCAAAGCTTGGTAGGTAGCTTGATATATGCTACTCATACAAGGGTAGATATCTCATAGATTGTGGGAGTGCTTAGTCCATTCATGCACTCACCAAGAGGACCACACATGGATGCGGCTAAGAGAGTACTTAAGTATCTCAAGAGTACAATCAATGAAGGTATATTACCTTACTCTTCATATTTGGATATCAAAATCTATTCAGATCCAGATTGGGTAGGATCTAAGGATGATAGAAGAAGTACTTCTCATTCTTAGCATTTGCAGGTTCGAAGCTAGTGTCATGGAGTTCCAAGAAGCAACCAACAATTGCTTTATCCTCAACTGAAGTAGAGTACAGAACACATAGAGGTTCATTACTACTTCATCAGAGAGAAGCTCATGGCAAAGGAGATTGACAATTCTTTTGTTCCTACTAAAAAGCAAGTAGCAGATATGATGACGAAGGCACTTGATGGAATAAAGCTTTGTAGATACAAAGCTATGTAAGGTATTCAACCTATCAAAGAATGAAGACTCAAGCATACTTGAGCTTGAGGGGGAGCTGTTGGAACATCAAGCTTACACTATGCTTGAGATGGATTTTATCTACATCAAAAACTATCGCGTGGCTTACGGCAAAAGAATATCACTTGGAGAGTTCTTTCTCTTATGCTCATTTATTGTATTTTTTAAAAAGATTTTTTCATGGATCTTTTATCATTGTAAAAGCTTTGAGCTTCACACATATAAATGTAGAAAGATAGAGCCCAAATCCCACCAATTTGTGTTGGTTGAGTTGCATTCAATCAAGCAATCAATCATCTAAAAGTAGATCAAAGTAGATCTTCACTTTTCCTAGATTTGTAGGAAAGTGAATTGATTCCCTTCAAGAACCATTCCCAGCTTCATTTGAATTCAAATTCCACTTGTAAAAGTCGTGGAGAACTTCTAGAGTCTATATAAAGACTTGAAATCACTTGTACAATACATGGAAGCAATATATATACACTTGTGACCATCATTGTCTTGCTCCTTCAATTTTCTGCATCATCTTCTTCGCCAACTATAATCTTGCAAAGGTTGCAACTATATCTAAAGAGCTTCAAATTTAGTGAAAAATGTCTCATTGGAAAGGTAGTAGTGTTTAGTTTATGCCTGTAAACTTGCATAGCATTTGGTTCAGTATGTTGGGAGAAATCATAGTTTTTCTGTCTCGGGGTCAATCTCTATGTATTTCTGAAAAATAAGAGGTACCACCGTTATCTGATTTATTCCTATAGCATATTTTGCCTATTCCTTATACTTTTTTGCATTATATACACTCAACCCTATGTGTATCACCCCCATAAAAGGATTTTTTCTAATTGTAATCACGGTGGTTGCTATGGGCATTTGAAGTTCATTGTTTCGTCCATACATAGTAAGTTTTTTGAGATAGTCAACCTGCGAACCTATCTATTTTGTATCGACTTCTTCTCCTTGATGCTCCAAAGTACATAGTGTATTTCTTTGCCCTTATCGCATTCCTATAAAGTCTATTTGATTCTCCATAAGCTCAAGGGCTGGTCTTGTGCCAGTTGGCTAGACCAAACTTCGTCGCTTCGAAACGCACTTTTCTACCTCGTACAAGCTTCTCCAAGTTCTTTCATTATTCAAGGTCCTGGTGTGGTGCACTATGGTGGTTAACACATTCCTTCCTTCTTTGATTATTTACTTTTTATCTTGTTGGAGATCGAAAGACCAAGAGATTTCCAAATCGAAAAGAATTTGCAAATACTTTCTCTAGAAGAGAGATCCTAACAAGAGGGGTGCACCCAAAATTAAATGGGCTACTTGCATAAGCAAAAAAGATGAAAGTGATTTGAGCATTCTTAACATTGAAGGAATGGCCAACAAGTTGGCATCCAAATATTTTAACTAAAGTGTGGTGCAACAGGGAACCCGTTGGGCCAAACTGATTATTAGAAACAAGACCTCTCTTACGCTCGTGGGTCTTCCGAGGTGGAAGTTCATCTTATCACTCTTTCTTTTCTCCCCCTATCCGATGACTCCCAGTGGCTTGAGCTTATTTTGCTCTCTATGGAAGAGTTGGAACATAATGAAACAGTATGTGAAGATCAATGAAGATTGGAAATGGGTAGTAGGTATTAGACAAAATGATTTGGTTTGGTTCTTAATCAAAGGCATCTCATGTGATCTCCATTGACTTGAAACATATCAATGTTGACTTAAGACCATAGTGCCATGTGATAGTATTCTTTAAAGATCAATCTTTCTGATGGGGGATGATTCTAACACCCCAATGCAATAATGGAAGATGGCTTCCCTCCACAGTCTAAGTCCACATGCAATGATATGTGCTCACTGTTCTGAATTTTTTTCTGACTCTATACAAAGACTTAAAACGAAATTTTGCAAACCTAAACTAGACCCCAAGAGATATCTAACAATCTTTAAATCATTCCAAAGGGATATTTCAGCTAGGAGTTTCTCATAACTCACTTAGTCAAAGAACTTAAAACTTTGGCAAATTTTGGGGCACTATATGAGAGACCAAATGAAGTTTCAAATCAATAGAAATGAGGACAATGAGAGAGCAAACAATGCACTTCAATATGGTACAATTAAATTTGGAAAATCCTCACTACACATCTAGATAGAGAGGAGCAAAATCATGAGAAAATGAGGTAAGCAAGCAAGGGGGTTGCTTGCTTGAGTTTATGACTTAACTAAACTAAGTGAAACTCTTGGAATGCATACAACTCAAGAAACAAAGTTGGGATGGTTCTTATATAGCTTTTTACTTTACTACAATTTAGCTAACCATCCACCAATCAATCTAGGTGCAATTTTTTGTGGTTGATTGATGGGATTTGAATTTGATTGAGTTTGGTGGATCTTCTAACTTGATTCCATGATTTTAGGTCCTCCTTTTTTATTGGTCCACTTGCAAAACTCATGGATGAGTCCTTTTGCATGATTGAGACTTGAGTTTCAACACTCCCCCTCAAGTTCAATGCCTAGCTCCTTCATTCCAATGCATGCCTTGAAGGGTTGTAGCGTTACTCCATCTTAAGTTTTGCTAAACGTATCTTTATATTGGTCCTTTGTATTGACATGTTTCACCTTCACATCCTTTGACATAATCTTCTCTCTAATAAAGTGGTGATGCACTTTTATATGCTTCGACGTTGCATGGAACACTAGATTTTGAGCCAAACATATGGTACTTATATTGCCGCAAAAAACAGGTACTTACGTAACTTGCAAATCAAGATCAATAAACAACTTCTTCAGCCACATAAGCTCAAATGAGACGTGTGCTAAGCCTCTATACGCAGCTTCGGTTGATGAGAGAGCCACCATTGGTTGTTTCTTTGACATCCATGACATGGTCTTCTTCCCTAGCATGATAACATACCCACTAGTACTCCTGTCATATTTGGAACCCCCCCAATGAGCATCACAATGAGCTTGTACATTTAATCCATCATCAAATGGATAATATAGTCCTTCATTCACTAATCCTTTTGAGGTACCTCAGTACACTTTTGGCTACAATGAGGTACTCTTGGTGCCTACAAAAATTGAGATAATACTCCAACTACATGTGCAATATCTGGTCTTGTCATAGTAGCATACAAGAGAGAACCAATTATTGACCTATACATGGTCACATCTTTCACTTCTTCACCTTCATGAGCACTTAGTTTAACATTTACTTCAAATGGATTTGAAATGGGCTTGCAATCACACAAGCCAAACTTTTTTAAAAGATCTAGAATGCATTTCTTTTGCATCAAGTATATACCTTCCTCTTTATATAATACTTCAATCTCAAGGAAGTACTTCAACATCCCTAAATCAAATATTTTAAACTCACATCCAAGCTTCCTCTTTATTTCCTTTATGTTGGCTTCATCATCCATTGTAATGATCAAATCATCAACATATATACAAATGAAAACGATTTTGCTACCTTCCCTCTTCACAATGAGTGATAAGTCTGCATGACTCTGATTGTTTCCGCATTTTACCAAGTAGTCCACAACTCTTTGGTTCCAAGTCCTTGGGGCTTACTTGAGTCCATGAAGAGCCTTCTTAAGCTTGCATACTTGATGTGGAAACCTCTCATCTTCAAAGCCTAGGGGCTGCTCCATGAAGACTACCATCAAACTTCTCATGGTGGAAATCTTAGCTACTATAACGAATGTTTCCTCAAATTCTATGCCATAGATTTTAGCAAAACCTTTGGCAACCAACCTCGCTTTATACCTACAGATGCTCCCATCTGCGTGCCTCTTTACCTTGTACACACATTTGTTGCCAATGACTTTCATTCATGTCCTTTGTTCTTGGCACCAATGACCAAGAATCATTTAATGCCTTGAATTCCTCCTTCATGGCTTCAATCCATTCCCTATGCTTATTCATTTCTTCAAAAAAGTTAGGTTCTTCACAAGCTATAACTTTACTCATGTAGGCATAGTGTCTTGTAATGAATGAATCATAAGTTAACCTTTGAATAGGGTATTTAAGCCTATTGGATGACCTTACCTGATCATTAGGTGGTAGGAATCTCCTCCTCCTTGGTTTGCATGCTTTAAATCTTGGAGTTTCTAATCTTTTCATATCTTTGTCACTTGTATATTCCATGTCTGCCCATCGATGGTCTTCGTCATTTGCATTTTCCTTTCCTTTGCTATCCTTCACTTGAATGAGCTTCATTCCCTGTCCTTCCATGCCAAGCTGATGTAGTACTCTCCTTTGATGGTGTGCTTGAAGTTGTTGAACCACTCTCATCTCGATGTTGTGTTGTTGCTCTTTGAACTTTTTCTCTGCTTCATATTCATCATCAACCTGTAACACATCTTTGCTACCATAACAAGGCAACAACTCATCAAATATTACATCTCTAGACACCTTAAGCTCTTTGCTGCAAGGATTATAACATCTAAAACCCTTTCTCTCTTAATAATATCCAAGAAATATACACCTATCTGCCCTTAAGTCTAACTTGTGTCTCAATTCTTGAGGTATGTGAAGATAACACACAACCAAATACTTTGAGATGTGAAAGGTTGGGTTTCTTACCACACCAAGCTTCGTAAGGTGTACATCCATGTACTCTTAAAGTTGAAAACCTATTCATAATGTATATGGCTCTATTTGTTGCATCAGCCCAATAAGAGTTAAGAACATTCACTTCATTTAACAAAGCTCTAGCCACTTCTGCTATGTATATATTCTTGCTCCCTACCACCCATTTTGTTGAGGTGTATACTTGCAAGTGAATTGTCTTTTGATACCATGGTCATGTAGAAAACCTGAAAATTCATTTGAAAACTACTTTGCCCCTCCATTCGACCTGAGATTCTTTATATACTTCCCTATTTCCTTCTCCACTAGGTTTTTGAACCTCTTGAAGTGGTAAACGACCTCTGACTTTGACTACATGCAATATATCCAAACAAACCTTGAATGATCATCTATAAATGTGATAAAGTATCTATTACCTCCAATGGATGGCTCTCTTGTAGGTCCCCATACATTGGTGTGTATAAGATTCAACAATTCATTGCTGACATGTGTTCCCTTCTTGAATCTGCATTGTTTCCCTAATTGACATGCATGGCACAAATGTTGCATATTTTGACATGTAAGATCAGGTAGACCACTCACCAAGCCCTTCCTTTGCATGTCCTTCATCCTTCGTAAGTCTATGTGCCCAATTCTTTTATGTCATAAGTCGATTTCTACAATCTATTTATTTGCAATTGACAAGTAGACAGTTTAAGGGATTGATGGCTTTACCTCCATGATGAAGAGCCTTCATTGCTTCTTTCCTTTTGCTATGATCTTGTAATCCTGCATGCGGTCTTCAACAAAACATCCTTAATCATTGAACCTCACCTCATAACCTCTTTCAACCATTTGACCTATCGAAACCAAGTTCTTTGTGATGATTGGCACATGCAACACATCCTTAAACACCTTGGAGCTTTGAGATCCATTCAATGCAACATCTTTCACATGTGTAATCTTGTGCTCAGTGTCATCCACTGACTCTACATGTCCTTGAGTGATGGGTGAGTGTAAATCAAAGAAAACATCTTTATTGCAACTCATATGGTTGCTACAACCATTGTCAATGTACCATGTAAAATTTGAACCGACTCACTTGACCCATACATCATAAGCAAGTTCTCGTTTTCTAAATTTGTTGAAGTACTAGCATAATTACCTTGGTTCCTCTTTTGTATCCTTGATTGCATGCTTTGGACCAACAATGTCTTTCATAATGGCACAATTTTCAACAATTGTAGCATTCTCCATTGGATGCTTCTCTTCCATGTAATCTTCCTCCTCTTCCTCTACTCCTTCCTCTTCCTCTTTATCTAGAGCTTTGGTTGGAGCCTTCTTGGTTGCTTGAGCTTGAGTTTTACCTTCCTCTCCCTTTGTCTTGGGAGTTTTGTCCACCTCTTTTGCCTTTGCCTCTACCTGCATATAAAACTTGGGTTTGGCTTCCCTTTGAATGTGAACCTCCTTGGTTCATCTCCTCGATCACCATCAATGTGACTAATTGATCAAATTCTAATAGGGACCCACATAAACTGATGTGGTGAATGCTTTCCACCTTTCATCCTCTCAACCCGTTGAGAGTGTGTGCGACATGATCGTCATCTTTGATTAGGCTCACAATTGAGCCTAGGGCATCTGTAAGCTCCTTAACCATCAAAATATACTAGTTTATCTTAGTACTTGGTGCTTTCCTAAGATTATTTAGCTCATTCTTGAGTTGAATCTTCTCTGCCTTGGTTGATGAAGAGTACAATCTCTCCAAGGTCTTCCAAACCTTCTTGGATGTGTCCAAGTTTTGTACATGCCCTATCATGCTATTACTTGTGTTGGGATAGAATGAATATAACTCTCTTATCCTTTTCTATCCACTCATTAAGTGCCTCGACCTACCCTTAAAGTGCTGGATCATGTACATGAGGCATTGAATCTGTGCCGCTCACTAATCCCCACAATCCTTCGCCCATAAGGTAGTTGCTTTCTGTAAATTTCCATGGTTGATAATTGCTTTTCTCTAACTTCTCTATTTGTGCATTATGCCCAACCATTCTGAGCTCTACGATGCTCCTTTAGCTTCTCCTCTAAGTGTTTGTATGCTTTAAAAGGTGTGGATATTACATTTTGATAGCTTCTCCCTTACTAATCTTCCACTAGTTGAGAGCTTGATTAGCGTAACCCCCTTCCGATGTCCTCTTGCTTTGATAAGTCCGTGTGCTTCCATGAGTTGCCTTGATCCCTTCAAATCTTCAATACGATATCCACTAATGTTTCCAAGCCACCAAAATGCTCTAATACCACTGATGGGGCCCAATGCAACAATGGAAAATGGCTGCCCTCCCCTAGGTCCAAAAGTAGTGCTATGTGTTCACTGTTCTGAACTTTTCTTAGACTTTATATAAAGACTTAAATGAAATTTTACACACCGAAACTAGATCTTGAGCGCTATCTAACAAGCTTTAAATCATCCCAAATGGATATTTCAATTGGGAGAACCATCCTCTACAAAATAGGCTACCTGTTTGCAACACTCTCTACCTATATAACTTCACAAACTTGACAATTTCTCACAACTCACTCAAAGAACTTGAAACTTTGGCAAACTTTGGGGCACTATATGAAAGACCAAACAAAACTTGAAATCTGGTTAACCACCCACAAATCAATGTAGGTGCACTTTTTGGTGGTTCATTGAAGGGATTTGAATTTGATTTGAGTTAGGTGGAGCTTCTAACTTTATTCTGCAACTTTAGGTCCTTTTTTATTGGTCCACTTGCAGAACTCATGGATGAGTCTTTTTGCATGGTTGAAACTTGATTTTCAACACTTTCTACCCCAACTTTCTATAAGTAAGATGAAGATGCTACCTTGAAGTGTTGATCTCGTGGTTAATCCATTTGGCATTCAATTCATCTTTTTCTTGGCATTCAATTTCTCTGTGTCTTCGCATTCAATTTATCTTTGTCAGCCATAGCACTGGTCCATAGAAAATGGAGACTAGGCACTTTTGTTCATGGTTACACAAGCTATCATCACACAATTTTGTATGCACTGTGTGCTCTTTTCCTCTTAAACAGTTCAATCAGGCTACAGATCTTATTTACACTAATTCACAAACAACTAAACAAAATCTATCCTATTCAAGCAACCTTCAAAACTGTGGAACAGGTTACTAATTAAATTGGCGTTTATTTATCTTTGTCGGCTACAGTAATCGTCCTTAGTTACAAAAAGCTGCTATCACACAATCTTTTGTATGGGTGGATTTTGCTATGTCCCATCCATCCGTGTTATTTTCATCTTCAGCAGGTTAATTAGGTCCAAATCTCATTGCATGAATGTGCCAATAACTTAACACAATGCAACCTATTGAAGCTTCCCCCCCCCCCCCCCTTTTTTCTTGGGGGACAGAGAAAAACGGGGGAAGTTTTTTTTTTTTTTTCTTTTTTTTTTTTTTTTTTTGGGGGGGGGGGGGGGGGGGGGGGGGGGGGGGGGGGGGGGGGGGGGGGGGGGGGACCAGTTAATATCATCCATAAATCCAGACCATGATACTTACACTAATACCTCCAAAACTTTAAGTTCCCTATAAAAATTCAGCAAAAAATGTTCATAGATAGGTCTCGCATCACTCCTGGGAACAAAAGTCTATGTTTGATCAAACTTTAGGTGCCTATCCAACCTAATGTCATAAGAAATTTTGTAGATATTGGTTACGTACAGACTGCATCTAAAATGTGGTAGTGAAATTTTCACATCCCTTTCTAATAGCAAAGTAGGCCATCCTCCAAATGCCATGGTACAACATGGATCATTCCCTTGCGGCTATTCTGTTCAATGATTTCTTTGGTATTCATTAATTTTCAACATTTTCTAATGCCTTGTAGTGTGTGACACTCGCTCTCAGGGCACAAGAACTTATCATATCAGACCTCGTCAGCTGATGCACTCCCAGTACTAGGATTCTGCCTTGAGATGTAAAACCACAAATCAAAGAGAGTATTCTCACACCCTATGTGAAAAACCCTCTTCCAAATGCATCCCTATGAATTTCCTTCTTACATATACAGGCTCAATTATGCATGACAAATAACAAACACACAATTTATCAAGTAGAATAATGTTATCCACGGCATAACAACAATGCACCGGCATAATCAAAATCTCTAACATATACATCATACTCAAGAGAGACCCATTCATAAACTTCCCCAATCTTTTAGCAGAGCATTCAGTACCACCATATACTAGGCAACATGTGGACAACATGGAAAAGAAAACAGAGAATGGATTGATGCTTGCTTATCAATTCTGTGAATGCATGAAAGCATTGGTAAATGACTTCCATTTTTCATCTTAGGGACAATTCTTGCTTGTAATTATGCCCATGGCAATCTTGTGATTGTACAGATTTTCGCAGGCTTGTCTGCACTGAAGAATATAAAGATTACAAGTCCATATGTTTTCCTGAGTCTGCACAATAAGCCAGGTTCATTATTGATGAGTTAAGTACTTGTCGGTGATTGCTTCCCTGCAACCATTCATCTCAACCAACATTAAGGTCCTTAGAAACTTATGTACACGAGAAAACTAGGGAGCTTTTCACCCTTTGATGAGCATCAATTTTACATACAAAACAGCACCCTAGATTCCTGGATTGGCAGCTGATGGGATGCTCCTTACTGCAAGCAGCAGAATTAGCAAAGGCCCAACTTAGCAGCAGATCCAAATTCTCATTGCATCTATAACGAACCGGTCACGCATTACAAGATGTCTGTGGAGTATGCATATCCTACAACCTGCAGAATGATGTGCATACGTCAACGTACACCTTTTCAAAAGAGGTTAACTATGGCAATGAAAAAACACTTCTGCATGTTGTTTTGGCAAATGCATGCCAGGCAACTACTGCCTTTGATCCACATCCATTGAGAGGAACTGGAAACCCTTCAGAGCATCATCATGGCTACTACGCACAGAAGGATTGCGCTTTGGAGCTACACGCTTCGGATCAGAGGAGCTTATTGGTGTGTTACACTGCTGAGAAGATGAGCGAAGACTTGTGGGTGTGGCTTTGTTCCTCAGAGTTCGAGGTGGTGGATCAGGAGACTCATTTAATGGAGTTCCCTGCTTGCTGCTTCCTGTAATAACTGCTCTCCTCGATGAGCTTCCTCCTCGATTAAATATTGAAGGGCGTGAAGCCTCGTTCTCAGGTTGGGGCTGCAACACATTTAATCAGGCATTTGTTAGCAATATTAACTGATTAGTACAAGTTAAAAACACAACACTGACTAATGAAGCTATGCCAAAACACAAACATTTCTTTCTTGATTCTGAATAAACAGTTTGTAGATAATTACACTGACAAGAAACAGTAAACATAGGACATGAGACCTCTTCCTGATTCTGGATACATGTTTCACTTCATTTTCAACACAATTAATATCACCAGATGTATTTCTCCATACTTGGACAAAAATACACCTAATAACAAAAAGTTAAAACTCAGAACCACTTTACCCAAGGACAAATATCTTCACCATGCTCATAATCAAAAGATACCTACACTTCCTAGTTTCAAGAAAGAACAAGTCTTTCAACTCCCAGCTTATGATCCACAGTTCACAGAACATCTAGATGACTACACACTAGATCACCTTGAATTGACAACTTCACTATGATGTGAAACATAAAGTCAACAACAATGACCCAGATATAATTCACCTACGCATAAAGCAAACAATTTATATATATGCCTTTGTAAGCTCAGATTTACCCGAGCTTCTGCTTGCAAAGACCTACAATCACAGGTTCATATGGAAAGCAAACTGTCATGGTATTCAAAAGATGCACTCAAGCATGGTCTCTGCTAAAGCTAAAATGATTATTTCCATTTGAGAGGGTATCGTGATACAAACTGAGCAACATCCAAGCAAGATGCAAGAAGTACCTTTGGCTATGTGTTCACAATAAAAGAAAAGTAACGATGATAGAAACAAAATGAATGCATAAGAAACTTAACAACAAGAGATTGCACTAGACAATAAGATAAGATAACTGATGGGAAATATACAAACCAAAAAAAAAAATAGAGAGAGAAAGAAAATATAAATGAAGAAAAGGTAATTCGAAAAATGAAATGAGTAATCAAAAAATGTAAAACATAAATATAAATTGTAAAATGTAAAACAAAAAATGAAGTAAGTAACCACAATAAAAGAAAAGTAATGATGATAAAACCAAAACGAATGCATAAGAAACTTAACAACAAGAGGCTGCACTAAACAATAAGATAAGATAACTGAAAAAAAGTAAAGAAAATCAAAATGAAGAAACAGTAATTCAAAAAATGTAAAATATAAATATAAATTTAACAACAACATTTAATATATGATAAAGAAAAGAAAATTATTTTGGAAAAAGAAAACAATATTAGAACTGAGAAAAAAAACAATTATTCAAAAAATTAAAATCTAGAAAAAATGTTCATCTTCAACATCTATGTCTCTCCAAGACATCAAATATCAGATTTCAAAATTTATCATGCATAGCTTGGACAAGAAGCTATAACATGGCATCCCTACTCGCATCACGAATGCCCCAAGGCAGGTACAACCTCTAATAGAAAGACTCTTCAAGTGAAGATTTCGAATAAACCATATATAGATGTGTCCCCCACCCTAACACGGTGGGACACCATCCCAGCCTTCAAATTCCATGGGACTGCCCAGGACAGAAGTCCGTCCCCTAACGGCCCCGTCATAAGAGGGAACTGTTCTCAGGATGGCATCCTCGATGGGCGTCCCAGTTTGGGGACTGTGGGGACGGCTGTCAAATGGGCTCATAAGTGGTTTTTTGTTGACTTTCTATTAAAAATTATATACTAAAAAAAAAAACTAGCTTCTAGATGCTTGCTCTTACATCTATATGAAGAAGCCTTAGGCTTGTAAAAGACCACATTTAAGGTTCATTCTAAAGGCTGACCTCTCTTGAACAACATTTTTCGGAGCCCTCTCTTGAATCTTCTCCTCAAGACTCAAGTATTTATCCTCTAGGCTCTAGCCCCTCCTCTTTTCCCTTTGGAGTGGAGGAGCAACCTTTTAGAGTTTTCTAGAGTCTAAAATCTACCATTATGGCTTCTTCATCAACCACAGAGGAGAAGGCCATAGCCGAATGTACTTCATGGTGGAAAGAACTCGAAAATCATTAAAGGTGCTAAAAACAAACAATGCCATTTAGTATATAAACAAGGAATTATGTTGTTTTTGTATAAAGGATATCATAAAGGAGCTAATGCCACTTTTAGTCTTTCATCCAAGAGATGGTTAAAAGGATGACAATCTGTGATATGTTGCAACTTACATGTCATATACTCGAATGAATCCAGGCAAACCCCGAATTCTCCCTCAAATGAAAGTGCAACTATAAGCTCATGGTAGTCAACCAAAATACTATAAAGCATATCAGCTCTATTATGCACGGTATTGACTCAATACTATGACTTCCCCACTAACGTCATCAATGTCCAATAGTGGGTATAGAACTAAAAATGAATAAATGCTCATACATGCATGCCACAGCAGATAACACACACACACACACCATAAGCATGAACAAACAAGAAGCTTTGCGAATTGAATTTCTATCACTACAATTGTCTATTGTTAATCTCCATTATCAGTTCTAAGGATAGGCATTTAAATCCAAAATCCATGTTTGCAACACATCTCATAACAGTGCCATGGAGGGAAGCATCCTCAACAAGGCTCAGTTTGACAAGCAAGCTCATAAAATCACTTGCAAATTTTTGGCTGCAATGTATATGTGAACAACCCATTAGAGAAGAGGAACAAGGTGGATATAGAACCCATGAGAGAAATCTTCATGGCTTGTGCAGAAATAAGGGAAAAGAGATACAAAATTTTGAAATTTGTGTCAGTGAAGATTATTTGTAGTTGTGCAATATTGTATTCAACAAATCAAAATCTATGAAAACAAGTAATACAAAAGAAAATGAGTAAAAACCGGGTCAACCATAAAGAGAACCAGCCATAAACACCAGCTGAAAATGAAGAAATAATTGAAGAATGCATCTGGCTACATTTTTAAGCCAAAAGAGGATAGGAAAAAAAATGATAATTTTATGACAAGTTGATGGATGAAAATCATAGGCAGCCAGCTAAAAACATAGGATTTCAGCCCAAAAAAAGGGAAACTTAACATTCCACAAAATGATAAAGATATGCCCACAAACGTAGATCATTAGGCAATCAGAAAATTACTAGATATGCATACTTGTTGGTTTTTAGGCCCACAATCAATGTAAAGACAAGGAGAGAATAGAGACAGATGGAGAATAGACAAAACATGAGAGACAAAAGAAGCCATGCTCTACATATGATCATTACATTCCAACTCACAAATACATGAAGTTAAGAAATAGCATAATGAATTTGCAAGATATACAAGCTCACAATTTCCAGAATTGAAGATGATCTCCTCCAAATAGATGAGCTCCAAACCATAGTACAAAGTGAGTTTTAAAAACGAGTTTTAAAAACGGGTTTTAAAACGTTTAGTACGTAGGGTACTAAAAAAATAGAAATAAAAAACGAGTATTATATTTTGTCGCAACATTATTGTTATTTTTTTTTAAATAATCCATGAATAATGATATCTTATATTCATTTACATATCTGGTGCTAAAAACACATAAAAAACTTAATCCAGTACCTTATAGAAGACGTAACATGTTGCGAGTCACATCCTGAGAGTCGAGACTTGCTCGATACATAACGATTCACAAGCATGATCATTAACATGTTAAAGTTAAATTAATTATTAAACACTAAATTATTTAAATTCAATAATGACCCATTATTCATAACATGGGATAGTGATCATAGAAATCCATTACATAAAAGAGCATAACATGAATCATGAATGTATACATGAATCATGAATGTATACATGATTACGGATGACATGAGGAGCTCTACCCATGGTGAAACTTGAAAGCAAAGAGGGAAAGAGAGTCTAGATGGCAAGAGTGTGTGCAAAGAGGAGAAGGCAAGACTCAATAGATAGAGAAGCTTGAGCAATAACTCATGAGGACCCTAATGGCTGAAGCACAGCTTGCGAGCTGTATATCTGCCCAAAACGCCCCCCAAAAAAAAAAAATCGAAAAAAAAACTTGCAAAAAAACATATTAGGACGTCCGGAACGTCCGGACGTCCTAAACGTTTTTTATTTTTGAAAAAAAACGCGTTTTTTTCAACTATGCTCCAAACTGTTGCACACCTTGAAGATGATGAAGAGCACACAACTCCACCTCTCCAAGTTGAATGGACCTCGTCTTCCTCCACAAGCTCAAGAGATGAGCTCCAAAGTAATAGTTTATTAGTCCATGACTTAGCCTTTATATAGATTATCATAAAGATGATCTCCTTCAAATAGATAAGCTCCAAACTATTGCACACCTTGAAGATGATGAAGAGCATACAACTCCACCTCTCCAAGTTGAAAGGACCTCCTCCTCCTACTAAGTCATGCGCTAATAAGCTATCACTTTGGAGCTCATATCTGGAGCTTGATTTCTCCTCCACAAAGAGGCCAAAAGTTATATACAACAATGTCTGAAGTCAGTTAAGAGGTGGTTACTAGAAATTGGATTTTTTTTTTTTAAATGGAGGTTCGGCCGAGGCCTACTCCCCTGGACTTTAACTTTGAAATTGCAACTGTACAAGGAAGGGCATAGTACCCATGGGACCCCCCTTATCCCACAAGAACAAGGGTTTACAAGACTAGGTTGAACGGCGGTCACAACTACCACAGGGCTAGTCAAAGGATGGCACATCAGCCATATGCTTGATCATTCTAGGTTATACATGTCCCTTACATGTGGCCAGCAGGAATTGAACCCTCGCCCCCGCCTCAAGAGGCGAGAGGCCCAACCAGCTGCCTTAACGGCCTGGGATGGGAATTAATAATACATGTTTCAGAAGCTTTTAAGAACAAGGTTCTAAGGAAATTTATAATCATATGTTCCTTATTTATAAAATACAGAAACTCAAGAGTATGCTTTGGTTCACCTTAAATGCACAAAGCCTTCTGCATATTTATAACTATCTTGGTGTGTATGTGTAATTGTACATGTGCTATTCTTGGTAAGGGGATATATGCCAAGCCACCCAGCTCCGTTCACATATTTACATAAACACTTAGTTTGATGCATACAAAACGATAACGAGCAAGCTTAATTGTAATCCAACACCAACCATATAAATGGAAGTAAGTCTATCTGCAACAGGGCTCTTCATCTTAGATGTTTCTATAGAAACCCGTCCACCACCACCTAGAAGACGCCTTGTTGAACCATCAACCGCATCTGAATTTCTAGTTCCTTGTTGAGCATCTAATCCTGAATTCAACGAAATATAACGCAATAAATTTCCAAATATAGGCATTCATGCCAAATAACAAAAAGTACATGTTATAACTGGGAGCCTTATGGATACCTGATGAGAGGTCAAGAACAGCATTTGATACCATACCATTGCCATGACCCGCTGTACCCATCTATTAAAACAAATACACTGGTTATTAATTCAGGAAAAAAACAAAATGGCTATCACAACAAACTTAAATTGGCACATGATGATCTGTTCTAAGTATTCCTGATAAATTTGTGCATATGTAAAAATGTGGAGGTTTACTGCTGCTAAACAGAATTGATAATGAAGCGACGATTTTCCTAATACCTGTTTCTCCTGGCAAACTTGTTTGTATGCATAGAGAGGAAAATTTTGGCATTCTGAGACACAATCTACATTGTGACTTAAGCGGTGAAGGTCAAAGAGAAGAGGAGGGGGAACTCACATATCTCTGAGGACCACTTGAAATTTGGGATTGCTGATACTTGAGGATAGTCCAATCAAATACATAATCAAATTGAAATCCTGTCATGAAAAGAATACAGTTAAGTCCAATCGAATGGATGCTGTGGGTGGTATTGAGATATACACCCACAAAATTTGACTAAAGAATAATAATATCACAAAAAAGACAATAATCTTTCAAAAAAAGTAATTTTCTTCAGGTCCTATGAATGCCATAAATTCCCATGGATGACTAAAGACCACTTCAAGGTCTTACAACAACATGTATCAGATTCGGTATCTTCTTTTAATAAAGACTATAAATGCCTTCATCAGGAGAAACTATAAGCATTTTACATCCATTAATATGCAAGGGAAAGCAAGTGCAAAAAAATTACTGAAACTTGCTCACAATCAGCAGTATGTATCTTGCTTCTCGAGAACCAAACACACTGATAAAGGGAATAGTCACCTCCTCTAAGATGTCCACTTTATTCTACAAGCAGGTTACATTGCATGTATTTAATTTATTCACCTTCAAAACATCAAGAAGGTCTGAAAATACATACATCATTAAGAAAGAAAAAAAATGAGAGATGAGAAATAAATAAATAACTCCTGAAAAATTTTCCGAGGGAGTACCGAACAAAATTTTCCAAATAGAAACAAATAAATTAAGCCAATTGAAAATAACCCCAAAGAAAAAATAAAGGAAAAAAACCTGAATAAAAAATTATATATCTTTGTGACTTCAAATTGTTTCTCTTTGAAATATTAATTCCAACACAGTCCAAAATGTGAAGCATAGGAAGACTGATACAAAATCCTCTTAAAAGATGCCTCACCTCACCTTAATGGTCAAAAGCGTTTTAAAAAAATATTCTTCATCCCACACAAAACATCATTCATAAACATCTGATTTTCTCTTTTTATCGTCCCTTATAATCCTCTCTCCTCCCCCCTCTTCTGCTTTTGCCCTTTTCATCCATGCTACAGTTAAACCTATGATAAGAAGTGCATTGGAAACACTCAGGACCAAATATGAATACACAACAAAAAATGCCAATCACTTTCCTTGCTAGCAAAAGAAGGATCCTTTAAGTTTGCTGAGAACACAATAGGATATGGCACAGTACTACTTACTGAGGCAAACACATTTAATGATATTGTTAATCTAACTAATAAGACTAACTCCATATGCAGATAGACATCATCAAAAACATTGGGCACTTGTTATATGATCTGCCTATGTTTTCTTTTTTACACTTGTTAACAGATGAGATTCTTCTTGCACATGTTGTGCAAAAGAAATCAATACAAGACCTGCATAATCTCAAGGGTGTCTCATCATGAAGAAAAAGTTCTGCTGGATAAGCAAAAAACACTGAGCACATGAAATTCTTCTTACACATGTGCGAAAACATTCAAGACCACCTTCCTTAGCTAAGAATTTCATGTGCCCTACGCAAGCAACATTAGTTAGAGTATGGCACAAGGAGATGGGTGTGCAAAGTTTGTAATACAACATTTTGCTTGAGAGCCCTAAGGACTATTGCAGCCACTCTATTTGGTGATTCCAGCCCTTTATTGTCTCCTTTCATAAGCAAATCTTGTACTACCAAATCCTCTTCATCTCTCTTTATTACTTTCATACACTTCATGCTCCTTTTCTCGAAGTTTTGGGCTGAAAATAGACCTGTTACAAAAATTACAGCAAGTTGTGATTCATTAGGAGTCTATTTTCATAATCTTTCTTTTACAAAGGCATTTCGAACGGGAATTGTGCTTTATAACTGAGAATAAGCATTATGGCCGCTGCCTCATATAATAAGAGTTTTCTGTGGAGAGATAAAGTTGACGGTAATGGTTTTGATCTATGGGAGGAGCACATACAAGGTAACTCTTTATAAGATAGTGTCAGGAACTAAACTTGGATGTTAAACCTGCATCAACATCAAATGATGATTGGGCAGAGCTCAACAAGAAGGCCATGACATACATAAAAATGGTTGTCACCGATGAAATACCTGCAGAGATTAAGGGATTACAAACAGCAACTAATATGGCAAAAGTTGAAGACAACTTATGAAAACAAGATGCAAGTAAATCAAGTCCACTTGAGGAAGCTTGTCAAATTGCAATTCAACGAATCGACGGCAGCACTCAGAGCACCTTACCACTTTTTATAGATACAATTATTGAACTTCATACAGGTTTACCAACATCTGATGACAAGCTCAAGTCATTTTCCTCCTCATGACTCTTCTTGATTTTTGGGAGACATTGGTTATCTCCCTTAACAATTCTCCTATTCTAAACTAGGATGTAGTGAGACTCTGAATTCCTAATGAAGAATCCCAAAGAAAGCAAAAGGATTTGAGCACAACATATCAGGAGTTAAAGCAAAGGGAGAGATAAGAAGATAAAAATAACATGTTATCATTGTGAGAGAAAGGGGTATAAAAAGCCAAATTGCAAGAATTTCAAAAAGGAGCTAAAAGGAAGAAGGAGATGCAAATCAAAAAGGAGGGGAAGAGGAAGAAGCAAGACGAGATAGAGAAATCTTCCACGGAGCTTGAAAAGGCTAACGTTGCCTCCAACATTATTATCAAAAACTCTTGCACAATAAGGACGTTCTTGTGGCAAGCGACATTGATCATGATCCAAATGTAACCAAGCAAGATCCTATTGAAGCACTTCTAACTACACAAGGTAAAGTAGCACATGCATGGATCATGGATTTTGGAACATCCTTTCATGTAAGGCTATACAAGGATGCCTTTGCCTCTTACACTCCATGTCACATAGGGATGGTTTACATAGGAAACAGCTATGCATGTGACATTGACAAAGGGACCGTGCACTTGGTACTCGCCAACGAACAAGAGATACCTCTTCAAGGTGTAAGATACATTTCAGGCATCAGTTCAATTGATAGATTTAATACCCCAAGATATCACACTTGTTTGGAAGGCTCTCAAGAGAGCATTGGATCGTGCCCTCTTTCTAAATTGAACAAGATTTTGAAAATATACTTCTGATCACAAGATCATGCATGCAAGGCAAATAATACACGAATATACAATTGTTACAAGAAGTCCCACAACCAGAGACTGATACGTACATATAACAGAAGTATATATGATACAAAAGATATCACAACCCAAGATCATAGGTGCCCAACAAGATATCAGAATTACAAAAACTCCCTGGAGGCACATGAACTATATACAAGGAATCAAGGTGGAACGGTTCATTGTGTTTGATGCATATGGTACCTATTTAGTTGGAGAATAGGATGGAACCTTGAGGTTCGATATGTTTGGTGCATTGTTCAATATAAAACCAAATACATAAACAAAATACATAGATACCTTTATATATATATATATATATATATATATATATATATATATATATATATATATATATATATATATATATATATATATATATATATATATATATATATATATATATATATATATATATATATATATATGTGTGTGTGTGTGTGTGTGTGTGTGTATGTATGTGTGTGTGTGAGAGAATGGAATATTGAATGGTCATCAATGTATGAAGTATGTATATATCATTCATGTACTATATATGCACTAATTTTTTTGGTATTATGCATTGTTCACAAATGGCACATTGACCAAGTACCATGTGTTCGGTGCATTAAATGCATTAATACGCTCAATTCAAGTATCGTATTGTGATTGGTGTGTGAAGATCCAACCATGCAAGGAATAACTCGACAAAATCTCGTACTACAAGACTACAAGGGTACAAAACTATATTCCAGAAACTAGACTAGACACACCTAAAAGGAGCTAAACAAGAACATGAACTATAACTTGGAAAGTACTTACTTCAAGAATAGGACACCTTGAACTCCTAAGACTAGCATCCACAAGACTAAGGATCTATATGGTCAACCTCCCCTTATAGATGTAATGTCAAGCCATTGTGTAGGGCGGTTAGAAATGGTAATGTCATCGATGATATCAACGAGGCAAAACAACAACTAAAGATGTCTTCACGAATACTAGGATATGGAAAACTCTCATGAAGTCTAGGATGAATTTAAGTTGGTTTCCTTGTTGTCCATGACATTACCTCCCCCTCAAGCGACGATTTCATCGAAAAGCCGTTCTATTTTCTAGCTTGAGCTTCATTTAGTTCTTCACAAGATTAATCCTTCAAACTTGTAGTGGTACATTATGGTGTTCTGAAGATCTTTGACGGAGAGCCTTGAGTAAGAACACCTCCTTGATAGAACATGAACTTCACCTTTTCCTTTACCTTCTTGTTATCTTCATAATGTAAATCCTTGACTTTCTTTGAATAATTGATTCTCACATTGAAATGTTTAATTTATAACATCCTCCAAGATATTTGTTCGAATCTTCAAATGTGAGACATAGTTTGAAACCGATCAATCACCTTGTTGTAAGAATCTTCTCAACTCTTATACATGTCCTATCAAATCCCTTATCATAGATTGAGTTCCCTTGCATATGGAGTATGTGTCTCTCATGAACATGATATGGTTATCTTGCGAAAATGTCAAGGAAGCACTAGATTGTGCCCTCTAACTACACTGCACAAGATTTCAAAAATATGTTTTTGATTACAAGATCTAACATGCAGGGGAAATAATATAAGAATATACAACTATTACAAGACGTCCCATAGCCTCGTATTGATAGGTATGGATAACTAAACTAAACAAAATACATGAATTCTACAATCAAAATCACAGGTATGAAAGAAAATACCATAATTAGAAGAACTTCCTTGAGGAAGATATGTCCAAAGACTAAATTCAACAAGCCTAGAAGAATGAGCTAAACAACAACATGAGCCGAAATTTGGAAAGTACTTACTTGCAAAACGTGAAATCTCCATACCGCATCTCTACATCAAAGAGGAAGAATAACACATTAGATTTAGTATACTCAGAAGTTTGTTCTATGCCGATAAAGAGTTATGGGGGTATGCAATACTTTTTCACATTCATTGACGATGCATCTAGGAAGTTATGGGCATACCCTCTTAAATCAAAAGAAGGTGTACTTGAAAGAAATGGTATGCATATGCATGTAATCAAACAAGTCAAAAATTGAAGGCATGGGATCGAGAATGTGAATAAAGCATCTGAAGATTTCTTAGCAAAGGAGGGTATAAAGAGGGAGCTAACAGCCCCTTACAACCGTTCATCCAATATGTCAGTTGAAAGAGTTGACTACACATTGTATGACAAGATCCATTGCATGTTGTCCATTGCTAATCTCTCTCAAGAGTTTTGGGAAGAGGCACTTAAAACCAAGCTCCATCTTTGCAACAAGTCTTCCAACCATGCAATAGATAATGGCATCCCTAAAGAGGCTTGGTCTAAAAGGTTGGCTTTATATGACCATTTGCATGCTTTTGGTAGTAATGCTTACGCGCACATTCCATCAGAAAAGAATTAGACATGAAATCCATCAAAGAATCTTTATGGTTAAGGAGAAGAAGGAGAAATGGGATACAGGGTTCGGGACCATGTGCCAAAAAGGATTGTTGGCAATCTTGATGTTGTCTTCAGTGAATCAAAACTACTAAAAACTATTATCGCAATTGAACAAGAGAATACTCTTTTAATATCTCCCACAGGAGTCTACTAGTGGTTGCAGTGATCTCGACCTCTGCTTTAGTACCTTCCACTAGAGTCCACTAGTGGTAGGTGTACTCACCACTTAAGTCTCTCTAGACTCAAGTTAACTCACGTTAACTTGAGTTAAAAGGCTCTAGAACTCTTTGTGCAAAAAACTTTTCCCATGCTCGCCACGGGGATTGAACCCAAGAGCTTCCCCTTCACATCCATGAGACTTAACCACTAGGCTAAGTAGATTACTTGTTTAAAAGAGCACATGAACTTATGCTTAAGTCTAGTCTCAAGATCTTTGGCCATGCATGGTGATCAAACGGTCTCCGATTTAAGACCTGTTTGAACCCATCTATCAGTCAGATCATAGACTTACTTTATTAATTCTTCCCCCTTATGTATAATGTGACATGTGTGCAATGTGCATATGTGTGTGCATTGCAATTTGCATGTGTGTAATTACTGATTCCTGAATTGAAGTTTTGTATTTCTGAATTTCAGATATTATAATCAGCATTGACCATGGCTCCTGATCCATACTAGAGATATGTTCAAAAAATTGGATCATATTGAGGAGGCGGTTCTAGAAGATGGAAGTGTTCTTTTTGTGGATATGAGAAGACCGGATCAGTCACGAGGGTGAAAGACCACCTTGCAAAAGTGGTATTCAAAGACATTTCACCTTGCATGGCTTCCATGGGTCTATTGATCGTGATGAGTCCCAAGATGTAGGGGACTCTATGCCACCAACAATGCCTTGTAGCTCTAATGTTTCTATGACAAAAAGACAACGTAGTGAAGAGGGAACTAGTGAAGGACCAAGTGCAATACGGACTCCTTTGCCAAAGGGTCCAAATGTATGTAAGAAAGGATCACTTGGGGCAGCTAGCTTAAAAGCTAGTATGCAAAAAGTGCATATAAAAGAGGCAACAAAGGAAATGAGACGATTATTCATACGATGTGCCATTCCTTTTAATGTTGCAAGGACCGCACAATGGAAGAGATTTGTCAAAGCCACATCCCGCATTGGCTATGAGTGGGAGGGTCCATCGGGGAAAACCCTTCGCACTACAGAATTGAAAAGAGAAAAAGCATGCATTATGGGACAACTTGATTACTTGCAAGATGCATATAAAAAATATGGATGCAGCATTTTATGTGATGGATGGTCAGACATCCGAAAAAGAAGCGTATATAATGTTGTTATCTCTTCATGCATGGGAACAATGTTTTGGAGAGCTATTGATGCTTATGCTGCTGGTCTCACTATCGCAGGTAATATTTAATTGTACATTCCATACTTTCATTCTTTTATGTATCTTGTATCATGTGACATGTCACATGTATGAATCATGATGTGGTAACTTCATACTTTGGTATTTTACAGGTGCATTTTTATACACACATAAAAAAGGTGATTGAGGAGATTGGACCAGAAAATGTGGTGCAAGTGATTACAGATAATTGGAGTAATTGTGTCTCTATGGGGAACATTTTGCAGGATCGTTTGGACCCCATGTGCATCACACTGTCTAGATCTTCTCATGGAAGATATAGGCAAAATTGAGTGGGTATGTGTCATCTTCAAACGGGCAAAGAGTATTGTAAAGATGGTTACCAAAAGACCAAAGCTTCTTTCTATGTATCGTGCTAATAGCACTTTGGAGATTTTGAAGCCATCCGCAACACGATTTGCATATATGTTCATTGTCTTGGAGCGTCTTATTCAAGTAAATCCCAATTTGATACGTACCATCAGTTCTCAGGAGTGGATAAGATGGGATAAGAGCACCACACCAAAAATCATGGATTTTAGAAGAAACATTTTAGATGAAGATTGGTGGCTTAGTGCAGAAGCTTTGGTAAAGACATTGCAACCAATCTACATAGTATTACGCATTATGGATATGCAAGGAAGTACTCTTGGACTCTTGTATGAGTATATGGACAAAATAGAAGAGTCCTTGAGTAAGAACACATACTTGGCTCCTGAGAAGTAAGTTCTAACTTCTTAATTAGTAAATTTTAACTTACTTAAAGCCTTTTATTTGAATTTGATCCATCATTCATGAATTGAGATCTATTTGATTTTTTCCTCTAATAAGGATATCTTGTTGCATTATGAATTTTGCAGATAGAGAGTATTCGAGATGTGTGGAATGCACGTTAGAATTGGTTCCATAAACCAATTCATGCAATGGCACAATGAGTTGGTCCTCATCAGCTTGGAAACGATGAGTTGGTTTTGAGGAGTATGTTGAGCATTGGAAAGGTATTATGAATCATAATTTATGAATGAATCATGATTCATGATTATTGACTTTTTATTAATGCATAATAAATCATGATAGATGGGGATATCGACATGCAAACTCGCATTGAGGATGAGATGCTAGTGTACAGAAACCATCGTGGCAAATTTGGAAAGGCCACTGCACTTTTATGCGAGTCTCAGTTGAGACCGGTTTCGTGGTGGGAAAAAT
>CM035422.1:106003256-106005756 GCA_020310875.1 Ceratopteris richardii | reverse complement strand
CATGTGTAGTATACATACTACATGTCGCATATCTACTTTTAGTTCATTATATATATATGTGTGTATATTTATTTATATGTTTAAAAGCATGCATTTCATCATATCTTAGCTATAGGATGCGTAGACTACCAAAATATTAACAAAAAAACCAAAAAAAAAAAAAAAAACACGTTCGCAACGTTTTAGCAACGTCTAGGCCCAAACGTTGCTATGTTGCTAACGCGTTAGCAACACGTTGCCTTCGACGTTGCTAAAACGTTGCTAACAACTATGATTCAGATTGCATAGCAGCCATCCAATTTTCTGAATTTTGTGCTTCATCAAAAGAAACAGGCTCATTCTCATCACAAAGACTAGATGAAGCCATAGCATAGCAATCTGATGCAAAGGAAGCACTATGAGAGCCTGAACGAGTACGATATGACAAAGGTGCATCTAATTTGCTTTCACGCAAAGTCTGCACAAGCCATTTTGGCATAGTTTTTGCCTGCTCAATATCAGCTCTCTCATCAACAAGTGCATCATGTAAATCTGCATCAGAAATGGAATGATCTGCATCATCATATGAAACCTGCAAAGGTTGAGAAGTTTCCTCATTAGGACTAGCACTAGCCTGTCCACCTGTAAAAAGAGGCATCAAAGTATCATACATGTCTTTGGAGCTAACAGATGTCTCCTTAGTACATGAAAGCAATGGCTGAATAGCATCTTCCACAAAGACAACATCGCAGCTAACCAAAATGCGTTTAGTCTGTGGATGATACAGACGATAGCCTTTACTTTCAGAACTGTACCCAACAAAAATACATTTTACTGCCTTATCATCCAATTTTCTGCGATGTTGTTCAGGCACTAATGCATATGCCAAACAACCAAAAACACGCAGATGAGCAACAGATGGCTTGCGGTCATGCCAAGCCTCATATGGAGTGATAGACTGCAACGCTTTAGTGGGACACCTGTTCAGTACATATGCTGCACACATGACAGCCTCAAGCCAGAAACTATGTGGTAAAGCCTGACTTTTGACCATGCACCTCGCCATCTCCATGAGTGACCTGTTCTTTCGTTCAGCAACTCCATTCTGTTGAGGTGTATACGGCACTGTACACTGGTGTTTTATCCCACGTTCAACCAGAAATGCATTAAAATCTGAAGACATATATTCCCTCCCTCGATCAGAACGGAGGGTGCCCATTTTACATGCTGACAGATTTTCAGCCAAAACCAAAAACTATTTGAAGCACATGAACACTTCCGACTTTGCTTTGAGTGGATATACCCATGCATGCCTGGAAAAATCATCAATGAAAGTCACGATGTAAAGGTAATTTCCAAAAGAGGGTGTCTGCATAGGACCACAGACATCACTATGTACAAGCTGCAATTTCTGCGTAGCCCGAACTGAACCATCTTTTGGAAAGGAAGAACGCTGCATTTTGCCCAAAATACAGCCTTCACAAACATGTTTTCCAGGTGCCTCAAGTTTGGGCAAAGAGGACACCATTTCAGATTTCTGCAGGAGTAACAAACTAGCAAAATTCAGATGACCAAAGCGTGCATGCCAAAGCTTTGCATCTGACATAGCCTGAGAATCATGAACTGCACATGCCGAATCATTCACAGATCTTTCATAGTCTATGAGCTTATACAACCAACGACATAAAATGCCAGAAGCAATAATCACATCGCCATTTGAGAGATCATGGACTGTACACCTGTCATCAACGAATTTCACAACCAAGCCAATCTTGGCTAATGCAAAAACTGATAACAAGTTCTTTTTGATCCCTGGCACAAATAAAGCATCTGACAAAGTGAAAGAACTACCATCAGCAGTAGTCAGAATGATCTTACCAACTCCCATAACAGGATAAGAGGAGTTATTGGCGCATGTGACAGTATTCCCTATATGGGCAAGCTCGAGTGAAGAGAAGAAACTGCGCTGCAAGGTAATATGTTTGATCGCCCCACTGTCAAAGTACCAAACATAAAGTCTACTGCAGACATGCACTGATCATGAGAAGATGGGTCAAAACTGCAGACAGTAGTAAACGCCCATTCTTCTTCTTGCACAAGATTTGCAGACTCTGTTTTTGGTGTAGAGGCCTCTGCAACAACCATTCCAGCCTCTTTCTTCTTCGCCTCTTTAGCAACCAGTTTTGGACAGTTCTTTATAATATGATCATTTCCTTTACAGTACTTGCAGAACAATTTATGCTTTTCTGATTTCTTCTCATCTTTATCCTGGTTCTTCGATTGTGCAGCATTTGCATATTTCTGCTTACTAGTAGAAGAGCTCCATTTTCCTTTGCCCTTCTGACTAGCCAAGAAAGCTTGATCTTCAACACACATAATGGACCTATTCTGCCTCGACTGATCTTCCTGCAACAGAACAGAGACTAATTCTTCAAATGACAAGGCATTCGGATTGCCTTTCATCATCAACCGAAGAGTAGTGGCAAAACTCTGATATGAATCAGGAAGACCATTCAGAACG
>CM035422.1:105965756-105995756 GCA_020310875.1 Ceratopteris richardii | reverse complement strand
CTTAAAAGAAAAGGAAAAAAATGATTTTCAACCTAAAACGCCATGTCTCTGGTACCAAGTTCATAAAACAGCATTCAAAGAACTTTCTCTTCTTCAAACAACCAGATGTTATTTCTGTATAGAAGGGAACAGAAGTACCTTCACGAATGAAAAGATCTCGAAAAATCCTTTTCAAGTACGCATAATCAGGCTTGTCATCAAATCGCAATGCCCTACAGTAATGGAAGTAGGATGCAAATTCTGACGGATATGATTTGCATAAACCCTAATCAGCAGACAAGCAAGATCAGATTCTGTGCTGATTCAAGCTATTGTAACCATTTTCAATAATACATGGAACATACCTCTATAGAAGTTGTCATCTTCTTTTCGCTTATTTTCTCATATTTCTGTTTCTTTGTTCCTGCTTTGAGTCCTTGCCATGGAAGACTATTATAGCAAAAAGTGATCCATTAAACTACATTAAACTAGTGAAAACTTTAGCAGAACTATAGCTTAAGAACCAACACACCTCCCCCTCAAGAAATACATGAGAACATATCCAAGTGACTCCAAATCATCTCGTCGGCTTTGCTCTGCTTCAAATAAAGTTGTTGGAGGAATGTGTGCAAAAATGAGAAAAATGGGTACTTAATTAAGAGGTAAAAATTGAATATACCTATTCCAATGTGTGTATTGATGCTTGCATAGCGTGCTGTTCCAGTCAAATTTTTGTTCTCTCTGTGACAAGGGGAAAAATCACAAAAATGTGTAGAGCATACCTCTAACCAAGAATATGTGGCATCTTGCAACTAAGTTCTCTATAGAAAATCATCAGTATCACACTAAGATTTCATACACCAATGAATAAGCTTTATAACTTATTTCTAATTCTGGCGTGGTGCACATAGTCTAGAGCACACCTCTAACAGAAAATACATGGCATTTTAAATTATCAGTAGTCACAATTATTTCATCCACCAATCAATAGACATTATAACTCAATTCTAATTTTGACACAATGCACAATGTTTAGACTATGAATAGAGCCAAGTAATACAAAGCAAAGATTGACATTGCAAATCAAAACTTCCAGAAAATTGTAAACAACACAGTAGACCAAAATTAGCAATAAGAGCTTTCTCAAGAAATGGAAAATACTTGAGATTTGTTTTTCGAACTTTTCATTTCAAGACAATTAGAGCCAATAGAGCCAAGTAATACAAAGCAAAGATTGACATTGCAAATCAAAACTTCCAGAAAATTGTAAACAACACAGTAGACCAAAATTAGCAATAAGAGCTTTCTCAAGAAATGGAAAATACTTGAGACTTGTTTTTCGAACTTTTCATTTCAAGACAATTAGAGAGCAATGAGCAATCCATGAAGCAAGACCACTTCACTTTAGCTTACTAAACACTTGAGTGTGAACATCCACAGCCTTCAAGTGCCTTCACACTCTGTTATATTACCACTAAATTTTTCATCTTATTTCTTTGTTTTGTTATTCCCATTCCTATTATTTTACCACTAAATTTTTATCTTCTCCTTTTAATGTGCCAGCCTCTTTCCTTGTTATTTCACCACTGCATTTTGATCCTTATGGTTCAGAGTCCACCCTTAAGACAACAGTTTGTTTCCAGTGGCAAATAATATTGCTAAATGTTAGCCCACGTATGGGTATGTGTCGCATCCAAAATCTAATTCATCCCTCACCTGGTACAACCATAATCACAACACTTTCCATCATGTGTTCACTATAACCCCCGACTTCGGCTGCCTGTGAAATCAAGGGGCTCAAGCACCTGAAATGTGAACTATCAAAGCCAACAAATTCTAAGCTTTCAGCTTTTCACAGTACCCACCAGTACTTTTCTTGATGGCGATTCAATGTTCAGTGAATTCCAAGTTCATTCATTAACCCTTCTAATTTCAAGTTTTAGCTGACAATGGAAGTAAAAACTCCACTGTAATATTTACAGACATACCAGAGCAAGGGTCAGAGCAGACATATAGAACGGGAGAACCCTAGGAAATGGGTAATATATGTTCAAATGCAAAAGTATTCACATGACTTCCTGCAAATCAGTTAAAATTACTAGTCCTTGACACTCGTAGAAAAGCCAAAAATGACATGAACGGATATATGATGTAAGTATCTCTATATGACATGAATGATGCCACCACAAAAGAAAACAGGCGCACATGGTAACCTTGGTGTCATTCTTTGAATGGGCTTGGTTCACTGTCCTTCATATTCATTTCGAGTTCTTTTTACTGTTCATAGTTCAAGTTTTTTCTTATGTGAAGTAAGGTCGCATACATTATAGATTTTCACTTAGCTTTCTCATACTCTGGTGCATGGTCCATGTACAAAAACTATGCTTAATGTATGTGCACAAGCATGTTGGGATACAGGACATAAGTTCTTCCCTTTCTGTGTCTTTGTATTATACCTCTGTGAAAGAGTCTTTATAAAAGCTCAGCCCACAATTCCAATAATGGCTGGATTGTACATCAATTGAGTATCTAAGCTGGATTGTACATCAATGGGAATTTGCATGATGCATATATGTTTTACATGTTTTGTGCAAAAAAGACATAAAAAAAGCGTGCAGGTTAAAGAAACCATTGTATGGATTAAGTCCGATTAACACAAGCACCACGTGCTTGGTATGAAAAAATACATGCTTATTTCTTAGCACATGGATTTCATAATATATATACCTTCATAAGTTCAGAGTTATCCAAACTTACGAACTCAAGATAGAGAACACATGGATTTCATAATAGTCCGATTGAAATTTCCTTGCATGTGAAGTGTGTAGAAGATATGGATCTAATAATTGTTGTCTGTGTTGATGATATGCATATGATATGCTGCTAACCGGTCCTAATGAGATGGATATTGATAAGTTTAAGGCTGATTTGGATGCCTCTTTTGAGATCCCAGATTTCAGGCATTTGCAACAATATTTGGGCATTCACTTTATGCAAGTTGATGGAGGCATTGCTTTGTGTAAAACAGAATACATAAGACACTTTATTGCAATGTTCTTGCCTTGACGACTGACAGCTGTAGAACCATTGTGACTATGATGGAGACAGGTTTAATTGTACTGGTATCTATCATCAAACTTATAATTGCCTTGTTTATGTATGCATCAACCAGCCTAACATTCAGTTTGTTGTCTCTTGAGTCTCATATGGGCAAATTTATGCATAGCGCCACGCATTGGTACCCGACAACTTGGGTTATTTTGTTCCGAGGAGGATTGGTACTGCCAGATTTACATGCTTTTCTGATGTTTTTTTTTTTTTTGAGAGTACAACGACATTTGAAATGTCCGGCCGGGCGGGAATCGAAACCCAGGCCTTCTGCCCCACGGCGTTCGATGCAAACCGCTACACCACACTAGATTTACATGCTTTTCTGATATTGATTGGGCTGGATGTTACAATACTCTTTTGTCCACAAGTTGTTACAATACTCTTTTGTCCACAAGTTGTTCTTGCTTCATGCTTGGTAGCTCAAGGAGCAGCCTACTATGTGCATTTCTAGTTCTGGGATTGAGTATAAGGAAGCTCTCATAGCTGTAGTCAAGTGTATGTGAATCATATCCCTTATGGCTGATTTGAGTGTTGGTCAAACTTCTATTTGTTGGTTTTCAGGTTCACAATCATTATTGAGACAAGATGGAGAATAGACAAGACAATAGAGAGATAAAGGTGCCAAGCTCCACATATATTCCATACATAATTAGAAACAAGATGGAGAATAGACAAGAAATAGAGAGATAAAGGAGCCAAGCTCCGCATATATTCCATATATAACATGAATGTAAGTACATGCAGTTACGAGATACAATGAACTGATGCTTGAAGAACTACTGCTGCTGCTCCTCATGAGTCCACAATCTCCATAGTTGAGTGTAACCTTCTCCAAAAATAGTTGTCTAAGGCTGCTGCTCACCTTGTTGAAGATGAAGACCACACAACTACTCTACTTCTTCAAGCTGAAGGTGGGCTAACTCCACACCAAGATCTTATGGATGCCCTCCAATTGAGTAATGAAGAATAGCAACAACTCTTGTTCTTTTATAGCTTTTGAAGGCCAATAAAGCTGGGTGTAATCCTTTTGCAAAAAAACTAAATAAAACACTTCCAATTTTTTTGGGAATAATCAACAAGTAAATCATCTAGTTTTTTAAGTAATTGTTGCCTTTATTTTGATTTAATTACAGCCACTGGATGATATTAACAGGATTTTGCCAAGTCTCATAAAGCATGTTCAAATTTATAATGCATGTGCAATCACGTGTGCAACTCTAGGGTTTGGGTTTTGATCCTACAAACATGTCCAATTGCCAAGTGTGATACACAATTGAATAGCTCTTAAATAGTATTTTCCAAATCTGCCATAATCTCTACCTGCACACTTTGACCATTTTTTACCATTTGTTGACCGACTTTGACCACCTGTTGATTTTCACAATTTCTGAAATTTTTGATATCTCCAGTTCTTCCCTCGTGGAAGATTGATAGTCTAACACTACTATCACCATCTTCTTGAGAATCAAAGCATGCAGTTGTGTTGAATCCCATGTTTCATGCTCACTCTAAGAACATTGAGGTGCATTATCCTTATCTCAAAGAGAGAGACTCTGTTGGAAGGATTAATTTATGTGCCCAAATTGGATAATGTTGTTGAGCTCATCAAAAAGCTCTAGCTCATGAGACATCTGATACTTTTTGCAAATCTTTGGGCTTACTCCCATTAGCGGATTGATCAAAATCCACATTGCTTGGCATTTCCTTATACATGAGTGCCGACTCTTTGTCCATTGCATCACCCTTGGACAAGATTTAATAGTATATTTTGGTGGTGATGTATGTGAGCACATTTAGAACCACCAAAGCACTTTTCCTTGCTTTGGGACATTTTACCCCGAACCTTCTCCACATATGAATTGATTCATTAACTTTCTAGTGTTTGCATATATTGTCTACCCTATGATTCCCTATGTGTACTAATTAGGCAATTCTATCTTCACCACCTAAGACATGCTACATGCATCCAAGACTACATGAGGGATTCCTATTCTCAACTCCTACTCTCAACAACCACATTCAATCATTTTTATTTCCTCCTCATAAGGTTTGATTTGTTCATTTTTGGGATTTTTGCTTATAAAAAAATGGATAATTTTTCTTTACTAATGAGCATGCAAACAATCATTGTTGTTAAACAAAGAACACTTAATTCCCAAGTAGGAAGAGTATCATCATGAGGCAATAAAACTAGTGTGTTTTTCTCCTTAGTTGATTTCTGATGATCACAAGAACTTTAAGGTTGGTGAACCTCTAAACGAAACCTTCGTCTCATACACCCTTATAAATGGAAGAAAATGTATAAAAATGGATATATGCAACAACATGCGTATATCATATCACACTCATGATACAAATACTCCAACAAAAAAAGAGTGCACAGCAATGCCATTTGAAACTCATCTTCCACTAAAAGTAATGAAACATTAAATTCAAAAATATGAAGGGAACCAAAAAAAAATCAATAACCGACCCACTGCGATGGGGCATCCGGGCCCGATTGGGCCACTTACCTCTTGAGGCAAGGCAAGGCTTAAACTCGTATATAGCTAAATAGTATCTGGCCAAAGGCCATGTCAAACTAGTTGTAAGCCTTCGAGCATCTCCCATTTGTATGCCTTCAAGCTTCTCTATCAAGTCACCCTTGGTTTGTGGGATACGAGGGGTCCCATGAGTACTACGCCTACATTCACATGTAATTTCAAATAATTCAAGCTTTCACGGATAGTAAGCTTTGGCCGAAGTTCTTCTTTAAATAAATGAATGAGTGAATAAATAAATATATAAATATTATATACATATATATATGTGTGTGTGTGTGTGTGCATGTGTGTGTGTGTGTGTGTGTGTGTGTGTGTGTGTATATATACCTATTACCCCAAAATGCAAACATTAGTTTGTGAAGTCAATAATCTAGATGCGGATCTTCAAGCTATATATCTTGAATATACCTTTGATCTCAAGCTTCCCCATAAAACATGACTTCATTAATAGTGTGTTTTGTATAAACAGATGCACCACTACTTACAAGCCTCACCCCCTTTTCTATCTCCCTTGCTTATCGAGAACAACAACCACATTATTCATAACCACAAGTGGAGGCCCTCTTGTATCTCGCTCACTTAGCCACAATGGCAACCAAAATTGTTAATAACAACAAGTGTAGGCCCTCTTGTATCTCGCTCGCTTAGCCACAATGGCAACCTTCCAACATTTTAACCTATCAAGACCAAATTTTCCAATTATTTTCGATAAAAGTTGTCAACTCAATATCTTAATATTTTCTTCACAATATCCGTTACAGGTCATATTTTAGAGAGCAAGATAGTTTGAGAAAGTATGGTTCTTTCCACTATCTTTTTCTATCTTTGAAGAAACATTGAAAGTCTCTTTGTTTATTCTTTGTGCCTTATATTAATTTACCTTCTTATATACGTTCAACTTTATTTATGACCCAACCTTTGCAAACCAAAACAACTGGATTTGCAAATTAGAAAATCTCAAAGCAATGAGTAAATTGTATCTCCTTACAACTCATAAAAATGAACCTCCTCACATAGTTTCAATCAACAAACAAAAGATCTACCAATAAACATTGTGCTACAATGCTACTAATCTATGGGTCCTCTATAGCAATCTTGCAAATGAAAATTTTCTAAAGATCACTAGTGAAATAATATGCTATACATTTGCATTTTTTCTAAAATTAATTATGCATGCAATACCCATAGGTATTCACGTACACAGATGCATCAAAAAGTATCATGTGATCTACACAATGGTGCACTTTTGGCTTATGGAGGGAGTGCATGAGTGGGTTGATAGAAGAGGGAATGTGTTTTTTTGTGCATATGAAACATGGCATATGAAACATGTGTTTTTTTGTGCATATGAAACATGGCATTCTTAGCAAAACAAATAGTAATTTTTATTGTCACAATGTAGAATATTGTTGTCTCAATATATATGTAATGGCCTTTTTGTTCAAGCTGGTCGAAATTGCTTTAGTCATGTTTTCTGGCTAGGTCTCGACAAGAGACTCTTCAAAATCTTTGAGGAAGAGAATCCCAAGCATACTCTCTTTCCATAAACCAAAGCCATTCCCCTCAAATCTCTTGATTTCAAAGAGGTTTTCACCATCAAAAGAGGTGGAGATCATATTTGCAACACTAAAAGCTTAAAAACACAAAACATGATTTTTTTATTTTTGAGAAAGACACACATATCCGACCTTGTAAGGTAGAGGGACCCATCTTGGGGAACTCATGGATATGTCCAGGCAAGATTTGAACTCGAGACTTCCTCCCAAAGATTCAAAGCATCAAACACTAGGCTATGAGGGCTTGGACAATTATTGAGTTTTTACCAATTATAAATCATTTTTTTTACCAAACATGACTTTTCGACTTCTTACCAATTATTAATAATTTTTGAAATTAGGCTTCACTAGAAATTAACATAACACTTTCAATCCAAGCTCTTCTATCACTAGAAATTAACATAAGCACTTGGAGAGAACTTCGATTTGTGCCCAAGAACAACCCAAAGGTCCCCTATTGAGATAGGTGCAAGCGAAAACGAGGAGGAAAGGGGAGAGAAGGGAGGGAGGGCGAAAAAAAGGAAAAAAAAAAAAGGGGGGGGGGGGGGGGAGAGGGGGAGAGGGGGAGAGAGAGAGAGAGAGAGAGAGAGAGAGAGAGAGAGAGAGAGAGAGAGAGAGAGAGTGCACATACAAGGTTGTTGAAGTGTTCCTTATAATGTTTGAGAGAGGGACCTTAATGTTTTGTTAAAATGACCTTTGATCAATTGGGCATGTTCACACATGCTCGATGGCCACAAGACAAAAAATGTACATAAATACTTACACGGGCCATATGATTGGGCCAAAAAATAAAATAAAATAAAACAAAAAAACTCTACAAATCTCTCAATGAGAGCTACAAATTGGAAGGGTATAAATGTACAAAAGCAAAATCCTTTCGGGCCTTTATCCCCCAATAGCCCAAAATACATTAGGGAAATTAGGTGTGGATGGCATGCATCTCACACTCTCATTGAAAGAGGCACAACATCTCACACTCACATTCATAAAGGCACAAGAGAACTCTAACTACGACTTTTACAGTTCAAGATTTAGAAATGATAAAGCATCAATGACATTAAATTTTGATGAATTACATTTTATATGCACAGTAAATCAAAGTATCCTCAAGAGACGATGGCACATAATATGTCATCAAGATTGAATAGCACTCAATGAAATCATTTCATATCACATTCGTCTTGAAGCCACCACATGCTATAATATTGACTTCTTTCGTTTTGTCTCTTACCAATTTTTTTCCCTTTCGCACCCATAGTACATACAATCTTTAGTTTCTTGTAGCTTTCACAACCCCATTTATAGGTGTAGCTTATGTATAATCTTTAGTTTATGGTCGTATAATCTTGTGGTCAATTACCATGATCTAATAATTGCATTTTCTTAAGGTTTGCTTGGATTTGTCTCGGTATGTATTTTGGTGTATCAATGGGCCCATAGTTTTTCACATGTGTAATCTTCGTTTGAGTTGGCACGAGCTGAAAGGCGCATATACCTTACCAATCATGCATTTAATTTAATTTTTCCTATCTCTAGTTTGCATCTTGTGTTAGGCTAATTATGGACCATGGTTGAGTTTGCCCATCACTTTTAGGAAGTGATTGAACTCAAGCCATGAGTTTATGCTTAGCCTGCATTTGTGTGTGGGGTGTTTGTTTGTATGGCATGTATTTGTTTTTAGTTCAATGATTGGGCATTGATTATGTTAGTGGGGATGTAATGGCTATAGTTATTTTCTAAAACTTGGAAAAAAGATATTCAAGTTTGTCATATCCCCATTAAACACAACAACATATATACTAGTTGGTCTAAAAATACATACCGGAATGAATCAAGGCAAACCCCAAATTCACGCTCAAATAAAAGTGCAACACATCATGGTAGACAACCACAATACTATATAGCATATCAGCTCCATTATGCATAATATCGACTCGATACTATGACATACCCACTAACGTCATCAATGCCCAATAGTGGGTATAGAACTTAGAATGAAATACATGCTCACACACAAGCCCCACAACCCACATACACCATGAGCATGAACTCACAAGAAGCTATGCGAACTGAGTTTCTATCACTTCTAGAAGCGATGGGCAAACTCAGCCATAATGAAGCCTAGCACAAAATGCAAACAAAAGATGGGAAAAACTATAGAAAAAGCATAATTGATAAGGTATACACATCTCTCAACTCATCGTAACTCGAACAAAGAATCCACAAGTGAAAATGGTGTGCCCAATAATATGACTATCATGTATACCAGAATGAATCCAAGCAAAAATAAATTTTGAAAAAAAAAAAAAAGCTCAAATGAAAGGGCAACTATAAGCTCATCATAGTCAATCACAAAACCATATAGCATATCAGCTCCATTATGCACATCATCGATTCAATACGTTGATATCCCCACTAATGTCATCAATGCCCAATAGTGGGTATAAAACTCGAAATAAATACACGCTCACACACACACCACGAGCATGAACTTACAAGAAGCTCTCGAAATGGAGTTTCTATCACTTTCAGAAGTGATCTGCAAACTCAGCCATAATAAAGCCTAGCACAAAAATAACGACCTTTAGGCAAGATCTTCTTCTTGTTCCCTTTCACACCTATTCCAATTCCATGGGACACTGTGTGGACCATAATGTAATGTAGTCATTAAAATGATCAGAACATCATTAAAAATAGTCCTTTTAACCTTTATCACTTAGCAAGGTAGAAGAGGGGACTAAGTATGACAAAGAGAGAGGGGGGGAGAGAGACTCTCTAGAATTCTATATAAAATAAAAAAATGCATCGCAAATATAAGGGAGAAGAATAGAGATGAATACAAGCACAGAGAGAGAGAGAGAGAGAGACTAAGCAAAAGAACATGTTACCCAACTACCCACAATCACATGGAGCTATAATAGTGAAAAACCCCAAGCACTTGGGCGATTCACCAGAAAGGGAGTAATGATATGATCTTCGTCAAAAGCTCAAAAAAGAGTTGTACGCATGATCTAGGGGACCTAGAGAAATGTCTAGATTTATTGAAGAACAATGATGAGCCTCTCTCCCAAGGCATAAAAATGGTAGAATTTTGATACACTATGCAAGATAAAGCTAAAAATTGATATCTCTCCCTTTACAAGACCCATTGAATATGCATGATACTAATATTCATAAGATCAGAGCCTTTTAGATCTGTGGATAAGGAGAAGCCTTTCTGAAGAATCACACCTCAAATACAAACAATAATAATTAAGACAGTCAATGCCATATTTTGCTTGCCTTTTAAATAAAAATGGCAGTCATTCACAACTTTTTTTAAAGGAAAAAAGGGAAACTATGACATATCATGTACATTTAATGTTACTCATAAGGTAAGACAGATCGAAACCTGTAAGGGATGTGCTGATGTGTGGTTGGATCTCGGTACTTTTTGGCTAGACCAAAGTCAATTATATAGACCTGCAAATCCATTGAAACAATACTAGATTTTAGAACTGTGACACATTCACAGAGCCTTATCCTAAAGCTTGACAGGCATCAGGAATTAGGATGTGCCTGATTTGCTCTCCTCCCAAGCCCCATCAGAAAATTGTCAGGCTTTATATCTCTATGAAGAAAGCTCTTTGAATGTACATACTCAATCCTGTTTATCTGATGGAAATTCGATGGAAAAAGAAAATTTATAACGATAAAGTTATAACATCTGTAGAAACTTTAAAATGCAATCAAGCATACCAACTGATCTGCAAGCATTAAAGCTGTTTTGAGAGAGAATTTCCTGCTGCAGAAGTTGAACAGATCCTCCAAACTTGGACCCAGTAGATCAAGCACTAACACATTATAATCACCCTCTACTCCACACCATCTTATGTTGGGAATCCCAGCTGCAATAAACAATGCCCAAGATTCAGCTTTTATAAAAAATGGGACGTCATAATTTACTGCAAACAATATACAACATTAAGACTTACTTCCCCCTTGCAATATTCTATAAAGTTTTGACTCGTACATTAATTGGGGATGCTTTGTCTTGACACTTTCCTGCGATCCAAATCAACAAACTGTTAACGAAGTAGTAGAGTCGCTTGAAACTTCAACCAAAGTAACTTCAAAAACAGCTGCTCTGGTCAATAACCAGGCTCTAGTCAATTTCATTATCAAATAAAAAAGAGACTATAAAGCAGTGAAGCCTGAGCAATTATACTTCAAGAAACACAACACGAACATACAAGTTCGAGTTTGATTTCCTATGATGATCTGTGTTGCTGTGATATATCTACAAACCTGATAGATATTGCACTTTTGTTCAGATACATATGGGAATACCAAATGGAAATGAAACCTAGATGTTTGAAATAAATTCCCTTCTACAAATTGATGTCTACTCATAACAAGACCATTAGAAAACCACAGGCTAACCTCAGCATGCTTCTTTGGTAAACCTAATGAACCAACGAACAAGAATTATGTAACACTTCACAAATCACATTTATCCCTGCACCATCAAAAATATCGATATTTGATCCTTCGCCAAAATACAAAGCTTCCCTCTCAAGCAAATATCAAAGAGTTGGAGTTCCATCATATTTCCATTACCTTTGTTCCTTCATAATAGATTAAGTACAAAAAATAATCATAAGATAATAATAAAAGCAAAAAATAACTAAATATATGCATATAAAAAAATATCGTAAACACATGCAGAAGAATAGACCAATAAACATACATGCATACATATTTGCGCTCGCAAACGTGAGCGTATATAGAGATATATATATATTAATATCTACATAACTTCAGATTTATCCAAACTTAAGCACTACAGGTAATGAACACAAACACAAATGCATATATATGTGAGTATGTAATGTATGTAATCGTATGTAATCGTATGTAATCGTATGTAATGGTATGTATGTATGTATGTATGTATGTATGTGGTATGTAATGGCATGGAATGGTATGTATGTATGTATGTATGGTATGTAATGGTATCTATGTATGTATGTATGTATGTATGTATGGTATGTAATGGTATGTATGTAATGGTATGTAATGGTATGTATGTATGTATGTAATGGTATGTAATGGTATGTATGTATCTATGTATGTATGTATGTATGTATGTATGTATGTAATGTATGTATATATGTAATGTAATGTATGTATGTATGTAATGGTATGTAATGCTAATTATGTATGTATGTATGGTATGTAATGGTATGCATGTATGTATGTATGGTATGATAGTTGTCAGGAGTTTCGGAAACGGAGAAACGGAAACGCTACGGAAACGGAAGAAACAGAGTTTCGACCTTCGAGAGAAACGGGGAAACGCGAAACGGTATATATATATATATATATATATATATGAATATGCAATTTACAAATTACAATGTCAATGCACATACATTTATGATATAGCATAATTGGTAATTACATGCATCAGTGACCATGCACATGTGTAGTGTACTAATAGGTAATAGATTCTAGTACATAGGTCATGATTCAAACACAATGCACATAGATGCACATTTACATACACATTGCACAATGGCAAATGCACATACAATTATCCACGTCAAATGATATCATTGAAATTTGACATGCATAATGCATAATACATATACACTCAAGTTTCAATAATGCTCACATAGAATTGCCCCATGTCATGCACAATTGCAATTTGTCAATGCAAAGGTGTTGCATGTGCCATTCATATTTTTCATAATATGAATAATGATACACAAACATTAAGCGTATACAAATATGTATGCAATATGTTGCATGCACATGCATGATGCCACAAATGTAGTATGTACATAGTTAGCACATATGTATGGAATGCGTGACATGTGTTTGTGTGTGTGTCATAGTGAAAACTTAAAAGTAAGGAACACACGTGACACATGCTATACTTGCAATTGTCACGTTCCACTTGCTTCAAGGATGTAACTTTGAAACTTGAAGCATTGTGGGTTAACTTTGAAACTTTAAGGAGGTTGCCCTTTAGCTAAAATCTCACCCTTAATGACACATTTAGGGTCTTTCTCTCTCTCTAACATACATTAGAAAGCATGTTTTGCAAGCTGATTGAATGAAAATCCAAAAAGTTTCCTTTAAAAAAATGGAGTTTCCGAAACGCGTTTCTACCGTAGCGTTTCCAAACGGCCGAAACGCCGTTTCGTGCAACTATGTATGGTATGTAATGGTATGTAATGGTATCTATGTAATGGTATGTAATGGTATGTATGTATGTATGTAATGGTATGTATGTATGTATGAATGTAAAGGTATGTAATGGTATGTAATGGTATGTATGTATGTATGTATGGTATGTAATGGTAGGTAATGGTATGTATGTATGTATGTATGGTATGTAATGGTATGTAATGGTACGTATATAATAGTGTATGTAATGGTATGTATGTATGTATGTAATGGTATGTAATGGTATGTATGTAATGGTATGTAATGGTATGTATGTATGTATGTATGTATGTATGTGGTATGTAATGGTATGAAATGGTATGTATGTATGTATGTATGGTATGTAATGGTATGTATGTATGTATGTATGTATGTATGTATGTATGTATGTAATGGTATGTATGTAATGGTATGTAATGGTATGGTATGTATGGTATGTAATGGTATGTAATGATATGTATGTATGTATGTAATGGTATGTATGTAATGCTATGTAATGGTATGTATGTATGTATATAATGGTATGTAATGGTATGTATGTAATGCTATGTATGTAATGGTATGTAATGGTATGTATGTATGCATGTATTGTATGTAATGGTATGTAATGTATGGTATGTATGTATGTATGTGTATATGTAATGGTATGTATGTATATGTAATGGTATGTATGTATGTATGTATGTATGTATGTATGTATGTATGTATGTATGTATGTATGTAATGGTATGTATGTAATGTATGGTATATATGTAATGGTATGTATGTATGTATGTATGTAATGGTATGTATGTATGTATGTAATGGTATGTATGTATGGAATGGTATGTATGTATGTATGTAATGGTATGTATGTAATGGTATGTATGTATGTATGTAATGGTATGTATGTAATGTATGGTATGTATGGAATGTATGCTATGTATGTAATGGTATGTATGGTATGTATGGAATGTATGGTATGTATGTAATGGTATGTATGGTATGTATGTAATGGTATGTATGGAATGGTATGTAATGGTATGTATGTAATGGTATGTAATGGTATGTATGTAATGGTATGTAATGGTGTGTGATGTTATGTATGTAATGGTATGTATGGAATGGTATGTATGTAATGGTATGTATGTAATGGTATGTATGGAATGGTATGTATGGAATGGTATGTGGAATGGTATGTAATGGTATGGAATCGTATGTAATGGTATGGAATGGTATGGAATGGTATGTATGTAATGGTATGGAATGGTATGTAATGGTATGTATGTAATGGTATAGAGTGGTATGTAATGGTATGTAAGTAATGGTATGTAATGGTATGTATGTATGTATGTATAGTATGTAATGGTATGTAATGGTATGAAATGGTATGTATGTATGTATGTAATGGTATGTAATGGTATGTATGTAATGGTATGTAATGGTATGTATGTATGTATGTACGTAATGGTATGTAATGGTATGTATGTATGTATGTGGTATGTAATGGTATGTATGTACGTATGTATGGTATGTAATGGTATGTATGTATGTATGTATGTATGTATGTATGTCTATAATGCTATGTAATGGTATGTATGTATGTATGTATGTATGTCTGTGATGCTATGTAATGGTATGCATGTATGTATGTATGTATGTAATGGTATGTAATGGTATGTATGTATGTATGTATGTATAGTATGTAATGGTATGTAATGTATGGTATGTAATGGTATGTATGTATGTATGTAATGGTATGTAATGTTACGTATGTATGTATGTATGGTATGTAATGGTATTTCATGGTATGCAATGTATGGCATGTATGGTATGTAATGGTATGTATGTATGTATGTATGTAATGGTATGTATGTATGTATGTAATGGTATGTAATGGTATGTATGTAATGGTATGTAATGGTATGTATGTATGGTATGTAATGGTATGTAATGGTATATATGTATGTATGTAATGGTATGTATGTATGTATGTATGTAATGGTATGTACGTATGTATGTAATGGTATGCATGTAATGCTATGTATGTAATGGTATGAATGTAATGGTATGTATGTAATGGTATGTATGTATGAATGTATGTATGTATGTATGTATGTAATGGTATGTATGTAATGTATGGTATGTATGTAATGTATGGTATGTATGTAATGGTATGTATGTATGTATGTAATGGTATGTATGTATGTATGTATGTAATGGTATGTATGTATGTACGTAATGGTATGTATGGAATGGTATCTATGTAATGTATGGTATGTATGTAATGTATGGTATGTATGGAATGTATGGAATGTATGGTATGTAACGGTATGTATGGAATGGTATGTATGTAATGGATGGTATGTATGGAATGTATGGTATGTATGTAATGGTATGTGGGGAATGTATGATATGTAGGGAATGTATGGTATGTATGGAATGTATGGTATGTATGGTATGTAGGGAATGTATGGTATGTATGTAATGGTATGTAATGGTATGTATGGAATGGTATGTAGGGAATGTATGGTATGTGTCTAATGGTATGTAATGGTATGTATGTATTGGTATGTATGGAATGGTATGTATGGAATGGTATTTATGGAATGGTATGTAATGGTATGTATGTAATGGTATGCATGTAATGGTATGTATGTAATGGTATGTATGGAATGGTATGTAGGGAATGTATGGCATGTATGTAATGGTATGTAATGGTATGTATGGAATGGTATGTAGGGAATGTATGGTATGTGTCTAATGGTATGTAATGGTATGTATGTAATGGTATGTATGGAATGGTATGTATGGAATGGTATTTATGGAATGGTATGTAATGGTATGTATGTAATGGTATGCATGTAATGGTATGTATGTAATGGTATGTATGGAATGGTATGTATGGAATGGTATGTATGTATGTATGTATGTATGTATGTATGTATGTATGTATGTATGTATGTATGTAATGGTATGTATGTATGTAATGGTATGTATGGTATGTAGGGAATGTATGGTATGCATAGTTGACGCGGTTCGCGAACCAAACCCCCCAAAGGTACCATTCGGTTAGGTTCGAACCGAACCTTAAAAGTTCAATCGGTGCTTTTTAGATAGTAATCAAAATCGAACCGAATTCGGTTCGATTCGACTTGATTCGGTGCGTTATTTACATTCGGTTCGTCGTTTCCATCATACTGTTATAAGAAGCATTAGCTCAAGATGGAACTCCAATTCATTATTGAACTGAAGTGTATGCACAAATTTAGATACGGGAGAGAGAGAGAGAGAGAGAGATCGTGAAGGCCTTTTTCTAGCTCTTCTTGAGACACAAAGGTGTCCACTATCGTTACACACATTGTCATATTACACACACACACATTGTCACACAGATACACTGTCACACATAATACGGAACACACTTATGCACCTTTCCTCGAAGGGAAGGTACGGTTCTTGGACCTTACCGCACCTAATGAACCCTAAACGAACCTTACACACTTTATCGCGGTCGTAAGGTTCGGTCCTCGCACCCAAAATGCACCGAACGCACCGAACCGAACGCACCTGACCACCTTGATGGTATGTAATGGTATGTATCGAATGGTATGTATGTAATGTATCTGAGTATGGAATGTATAGTATGTATGGCATGTAGGGAATGTATGGTATGTATGGTATGTAGGGAATGTATGGTATCTAGGGAATGTATGGTATGTATGGAATGGTATGTATGGTATGTATGGTATGTAGAGAATGTATGGTATGTATATAATGGTACGTAATGGTATGTATGGAATGGTATGTAGGGAATATATGGTATGTATGTAATGGTATGTAATGGTATGTATGTAATGGTATGTATGGAATGGTATGTATGCAATGGTATCGAATGGTATGTATGTATGTATGTATGTATGTATGTATGTATGTATGTATGTATGTATGTATGTATGTTTGTATGTATGGATGGATGGAATGGTATGTATGTAATGAATGGTATGTATGGTATGTATGGTATGTATGTAATGTAGGGAATGTATAGTATGTATGGAATGTATGGTATGTATGGAATGGTATGTATGGTATGTAGGGAATGTATGGTATGTATGTAATGGTATGTAATGGTGTGTATGGAATGGTATGTAGGGAATGTATGGTATGTATGTAATGGTATGTAATGGTATGTATGGAATGGTATGTAATGGTATGTATGTAATGGTATGTATGTAATGGTATGTATGTATCTATGTATGTATGTATGTATGTATGTATGTATGTATGTATGTATGTATGTATATATGTATGTATATATGTATGTATGTATGTATGTATGTATTGTAATGGAATGTAATGTAATGTAATGTAATGTAACGTATGTATATATGTATGTATATATGTATGTATGTATGTATGTAATGTAATGTAATGTAATGGTATGTAATGGTATGTATGTATGTATGTATGTATGTATGTAATGGTATGTATGTAATGGTATGTAATGGTATGTAATGGTATGTATGTATGTAATGGTATGTAATGTAATGGTATGTAATGTAATGTAATGTAATGTAATGTAACGTAACGTAATGTAATGTAATGTAATGTAATGTATGTAATGTAATGTATGTAATGGTATGTAACGGTATGTATGTATGTATGGTTTGTAATGGTATGTGTGTATGTATGTAATGGTATATTATGGTATGTAATGCCATGTATGTAATGGTATGTATGGAATGGTATGTATGTATGTATGTAATGGTATGTAATGGTATGTGATGGTTTGTAATGGTATGTATGTATGTAATGGTATGTAATGGTATGTAATGGTATGTAATGGTATGTATGTAATGGTATGTATGTATGTATGTATGTATGTATGTATGTATGTACCTATGTATGTATGTGGTATGTAATGGTATGTAATGGTATGTAATGGTATGTAATGGTATGTATGTATGTATGTATGTATGGTATGTAATGGTATGTATGTATGTATGTATGTATGGTATGTAATGGTATGTATGTAATGGTATGTATGTACGTATATAATGGTATGTAATGGTATGTATGTATGTAATGGTATGTATGTATGTATGAATGTATGTATGTGTGTATGTATGTAATGTAATGTATGTATGTATGTAATGTAATGTAATGTATGTATGTAATGGTATGTAATGGTATGTATGTATGTATGTATGTATGTATGTATGGTATGTAATGGTATGTATGTATGTATGTATGTATGTATGTATGTATGTATGGTATGTAATGCTATGTAATGGTATGTATGTATGTATGCAATGGTACGTATGTATGTAATGGTATGTAATGGTATGTAATGGTATGTATGTATGTATGTATGTATGGTATGTAATGGTATGTATGTATGCATGTATGTATGTAATGGTATGTAATGGTATGTATGTATGTATGTATGTAATGGCATGTAATGGTATGTATGTAATGGTATGTAATGGTATGTAATTGTATGTATGTATGTATGGTATGTAATGGTATGTATGTATGTATGTATGTATGTATGTATGTATTGGTATGTAATGGTATGTATGTATGTATGTAATGGTATGTAATGGTATGTATGTATGTATGCATGGTATGTAATGGTATGTAATGGTATGTAATGGTATGTAATGGTATGTAATGTAAGGTTTGTAATGGTATGTAATGGTATGTATGTATGTATGTAATGGTATGTATGTATGTACGTAATGGTATGTAACAGTATGTAATGCTATGTATGTAATGGTATGTAATGGTATGTATGTATGGTATGTGATGGTATGTAATGTAGGGTATGTATGGTATGTATGTATGTATGTAATGGTACGTATGTATTTATGTAATGGTATGTATGTATGTATGTAATGGTATGTAAGTATGTATGTAATGGTATGTATGTAATGGTATGTATGTATGTAGGTAGGTAGGTAGGTATGTATGTATGTATGTATGTATGTAATGATATGTATGTAATGTATGGTATTTATGTAACGGTATGTATGTATCTATGTAATGGTATGTATGTATGTATGTTATGGAATGTGTGTAATGGTATGTATGTATGTATGTATGTATGTATGTAATGGTATGTATGTATGTTTGTATGTATGTACGTATGTATGTATGTATGTATGTATGTATGTATGTATGTATGTATGTATGTATGTATGTATGTAATGGTATGTATGTAATGTATGGTATGTATGGAATGTATGGTATTTATGTAATGGTATGTATGGTATGTAAGGAATGTATGGTATGTATGTAATGGTATGTATGGTATGTATGGAATGGTATGTAATGGTATGTATGTAATGTATGTATGGAATCCTATGTAATGGTACGGTATGTATGTAATGGTATGTATGGTATGTAGGGAATGTATGGTATGTATGTAATGGTATGTAATTGTATGTATGTATGTATGTATGCATGTATGTATGTATGTATGTATGTATGTATGTATGTATGTATGTATGTATGTATGTATGTATGTATGGATGGATGGATGGATGGAATGGTATGTATGTAATGTATGGTATGTATGGAATGTAGGGAATGTATGTAATGTAGGGAATGTATGGTATGTATGGAATGTATGGTATGTATGGAATGGTATGTATGGTATGTAGGGAATGTATGGTATGTATGTAATGGTATGTAATGGTATGTATGGAATGGTATGTAGGGAATGTATGGTATGTGTGTAATGGTATGTAATGGTATGTATGTAATCATAGTTTTTTCATACGTCAACCATACGGCAAACGCATACGGGTATGGAAGTACGGAAAAAGTACGATTGAAAATACCATATGTGACCATACGTGACCAAAAATTAGGGGTTGGAAAAAATTAGAGGGGGGTGTTATAGATGTAGGGTAGGTTTTCCACTTAAAATACACACATTAAATAATATTTTACTCTTAACATATATTTATAATGCAAGACATAACACATGTATGCAAGGCATATACATATAAATATATGATACACATATACATATACATATACTGTATACATGTATATATACATACATACACACACATACACATGTGACATGCATATACATATATATAATACACACATATATTATTATATATATCCACCCCTTTATGCTGCATCAAAGATATTTATTTATTTTGAAATGCTGAACCAAGCTCGATTTTTATTATCATGCTCTGCTATCAATGTGCATTGCGTAATGCTAATGTGGATATCTACAGGCTGCACCACCCATAAATGTTGAGTTTTACCTCTCCTTGATTCTGCGCCCACTTATGTGCACTATGTACAAGTCTAAATACCTGAAAATTAACTGAAAATAGGCAAAAAAATTTTGCTCCTAGACATCAAGTATGGAAAACCATCTCAAACGTCCGCTTCAATCAGACGTCCGGTACGTTTGCATGAGATTTCAGACGCGTCCGAAAAAAACTATGTATGTAATGGTTGTATGGAATGGTATGTAATGGTATGTATGGAATGGTATGTATGTATGTATGTATGTATTGTAATGGAATGTAATGTAATGTAATGTATGTATATATGTATGTATGTAATGTAATGTAATGTAATGGTATGTAATGGTATGTAATGGTATGTATGTATGTATGTATTCAACGGTATGTATGTAATGGTATGTATGTATGTATGTATGTAATAGTATGTAATGGTATGTATGTAATGGTATGTATGTAATGTAATGTAATGTAATGTAATGTAATGTAATGTAATGTAACGTAATGTAACGTAATGTAATGTAATGTATGTATGTAATGGTATGTAATGGTATGTATGTATGTATATATGGCTTGTAATGGTATGTGTGTATGTATGTAATGGTATATTATGGTATGTATGCTATGTATGTAATGGTATGTATGGAATGGTATGTATGTATGTATATAATGGTATGTAATGCTATGTATGTATGTAATGGTATGTAATGGTATGTAATGGTATGTGATAGTATGTAATGGTATGTATGTATGTATGTATGTATGTATGTATGTATGTATGGTATGTAATGGTATGTAATGGTATGTAATGGTATGTATCTATGTATGTATGTATGGTATGTAATGGTATGTAATGGTATGTATGTATGTATGTATATGTAATGGTATGTAATGGTATGTATGTATTGTGAAGAGAGATGGTGGATGCAATCCAAAGATGAGTAGGTGCCGCTACAACCAGCTTCACACCAACCAACGGAGACTTCAGAGTCGATTAGTAGACCCTTTGAGCTTCCTAAATCCACCAAAATATCAGCCAAGTACTTTGGAACATGTATCCCAAAAGTTTAAGTCAAGACAGACTAGTTGCGAAATGACTAGCTCCCAAAACTTGCTATTTTTGGACATACACCTGCTCGAAAAAATGAACAGTGCTCTCAACCTGGTAGGAATTAGAAAAATTCCTTTTGGGCATAGCAAATAGACTTAGCAAGCTTCCCAATCCAAGTTAAAACACTTCAAATGATGGACTGAGCACTGAGAACAAGTTTCATCAATTTTTGGAACATTCCCACAATTCTCGGGGCTCTGCAGAGATAGACCAGTGAGTAGTAAAATGCATATATCTCCCCAACTATTAATCCAATGACCATGAAAATTTATAGGTAGAAAACTAGACAGTAAGAGCTATCCAACGCACTTTAGAACACTGAAAAAGGATCAGTAGAACTCGAGATATGACCTTCTGAAGTTACTGCTCTGAGTGAGTATAGCAGAGAACAAAACAGAGAGGTAGATGATAATAAATGTATAGATTCACATATGATTACAACCACATTGGCAATGAATCTTTGCACAATGGGAGTAGAATGATAGAGCTATGGAGTAAGCTCTTCAATCTCTACAAAATGACATGAAATGGTCACGTACAAGGCTTGCTAATCGCCTCTTCCTTCTTGCTCTTTTTATAGCTATTCTTGGAGGGAGTTTTGAATTCGAATTCGAATGGCTCCACCTAAAAGTGATCCCCAAAGTTAGGAGAGATTCCCTAAGCTCAAAAATTCGTGATTTTGGTAGTTGGAGCCACGAATTTGCTTTTACATCATGGATGAGGTAAGCCATCCTTTTCCTTTTTTCTTTTTCCATTTACAAGAGATAAAAATGAACTCTTTTACAAGAGGTGTTCACATGACTACACATGTGACTTACAAATGAGGATAATATCAAATATATCAAGCATGTAGGCTTGGGTAAAATGCACCAACAGCTCCCCTCAAGCCTAACATGCTTGGCCTCCAAATAAGTCTTCAATTGTCCTTGATTTCCTGCAAGCCAATCATCAACTTGAATCTACTTAACTTCATACCATCAAGAGCTTTAGTCAACATGTCGGCACATTGCATATCTGTAGAGACATAGGATAGTTGAATATCCTTGCTCATTAGCTTCTCCCTTACATAATGGTAGTGGACTTCACTATGCTTGGTTCTAGCATGGTATACCGGATTAGCTGCTAGATGTAGTGAGCTTGTGTTGTCACCAAATATATGAGGTGTTGAAGAATGAAGTCCAAGATTTGTGTACAAAGACTTTAACCACATGATTTCTTGAGTTGCATTAGCCAAACCTCTATATTCGGCTTCGGTAGAAGATAATGCCACGGTTGGTTGCTTCTCTGATGACCAATCTGAAATTCCAAGCTCTTGGAGCTTGCTTCAATCCATACAAAGCTTTCTTTAGTTTGCATACACAGTTAGGATGATGTGCATCCTCATATCCAGGAGGTTGTGCCATATACACTTCCTCAAAAATCCATCCATTCAAGAAAGCATTCTTTACATCAAATTGATAAAGATTCCAATTTCTAGAATGCAGCAAGACTAATGAGAACCCTAATTGTAGGCATTTTTGCAACAGGAGAGAAAGTCTCCTCATAATCAATACCATGGGTTTGAGCAAACCCTTTAGCAACTAACCTTGCTTTGTGTCTATTTATACTTCCATCTGGATTCCTCTTGATTTTGTATATCCATCGAGATCCGATTATCTTCATAGATGGCTTGTTAGGTACAAGCTCCCAAGTGTCATTCTCCTTCAAGGCTTCCATTTCTTCATCCATTGCATCTCTCCAAGCTTTCTTGCTTTGTGCTTCTTCAAATGTTGTAGGTTCTTCATTGGTTGAATCCTTTGCAATGTAGATTGAGTGCTTCGTGACCAAAGAAGTATCATAACCAAACCTCTCTGGTTTCTTCTTCTCCCTTGAAGACCTTCTAAGTGGTTGATGTGAGCTCTCGGGTCCATATGTAGCATCCTGCATCTTTGCTTTACCTTTGTTCTTCCAAGCTTTAGTCTTTCCAAGTCTTCTAGGTCAATCTCCGAATCACTTTCTTCAAGCTGCTTTGGTTCCTTTGGTTGAAGTGATGGAAAATCTTCATCCAAGTCATATGGAAGCTTCACTTTCCTGTCATCATCAAACCATGATTTGTTTTCATCAAAAACTACATCTCTACTCACAGAAAATCCTTTATTGGTTGGATTGTACAATCTATATCCTTTTTGGTTTTGATCATAACCAATGAATACACACTTCTCTGTCTTGGGATCCAATTTCCCTCTTACTTGAGAAGGAATGTGAGCATAGGCTAAGCATCCAAAGATTTTGCAATGCTCTAGACTAGGTCTTCTTCCATTTCACACTTCATATGGAGTGGTTCCATCTAGTGACTTAGATGGAAGTCTATTTATGAGATATGTGGCTGTAGACACAGCCTCTGCCCATAGGTAGTTTGGCAATCCCTTTTCGTTGAGCATGGACCTTGCAGCTTCAACAATAGCTCTGTTCCTCCTCTCTGCTACACCATTGAGTTCGGATGTATACCTTGTAGTGACTTCCCTTTTAATGCCTCTTTCATACAAGAAGGCATCAAATTCAGAAGAGAAGTATTCTCCTCCACCATCTGATCTGAGTCTTTTCAAAGTCCTACTTGTTTGATTTTCAACAAGAGCAATATACTTCTTAAAGCAATTAAACACTTCATCCTTGTGCTTCATGAAAAACAGAATGGTCCACTTGCTACAATCATCTATGAAAGACACATAATATCTTGAGCCTGATATAGATGGCTCCTTACTTGGACCCCACACATCTGTGTGCACTAGATCCAAAGGATTTTGATACATATATCCTTTCTTATTGAAAGGTTGTCTATGAGCCTTGACGAGTTGACAAGCTTCACACTTATAAATCATGTGTTGCCTTGTGATATTAGGCAAACCAAGTACACTTTGGTCCCTGCAAATCTGTTTGAGTGTCCTCTCACCAATGTGAGCAAGCCTTTTGTGCCATATCTCCAACTCTGTTAGAGTTTGAGATCCATAGCTAAACAAAGCTATGTTCTTTGTATCTTCCACTTCAAAAGTGAAAAGCCTTCCTGTCTTTTCTCCTTTGGCGATCCTTCGAAAGCCTTGCCTTGGGTCTTCAACATATGCTCCAAATCGATTGAATCTAACCTGCAATCCTTTTTCAACAATCTGTCAAACACTTATTAAATTTTTGGTAATTGTAGGGACATACAAGACTTTGCTTAAGAGGTTCATATTCCCATATGATGTCTTCACATTACCTATCTTCTCCACTGAGTGCTTTGTGTCATCTCCTGTCTGCACTTCATGCTTGTTATGAGGATCTTCCAAATCAGAAAGTAAAGCCACATTTCTTGCTACATGGTTTGAGCATCCCGAATCAATGTAAAATATGTGATCATCATCCTTACCCTTCTTCGCTGATAGATTCATAATCAATAATGAATCTTCTTGACTTTGATCCTCTGCATAGTTATTGTAATCTCTTCTTCCTCTATGGCCACTTTGATAGTTGTTGTTGTTGTTGTAATTGTTGTTGTAGTAGTTGTTGTTGTTGTAGCCTCCATTGTATCTACCTCTATTTGATCCATAGCCACCTCTATTGAATCCTCTTCCTCTTGAGTTCCTCGGGTTCCTGAAACATTCTTCAGTAGTATGGTTAGATAAGCCACATATGTTGCAAGGTTGAGATGATTGGAATCTCCCCCTGCCTTGCTTTCCACCTCTGCCTCTTCCTCTAGCTCTTCCTCTACCTGCAAAGTTTGCTTGGAAAGACCTTCCTTCATCTTCATTCTTCCTATTCTTTGACTTGTCCTTGACCTTAGCTTTATCAGAATATAAGGCAGAAGTTTGATTACCTCTTGAGGACTCACCACCTTTGCTAATCTTTGCTTCATGAGTGAAGAGTTGGCCCATGAGTGTGTTGAGGTCGGGTACATGCATATCCATGTATAAATCCATGGCTGTTGTGAATGACTCCCACTTGTCGTCTGCTTTGATTCCATTCATGATTTGTCTTATTATTTTCTCCTCTTCAATTACCTCTCCAATGCTTCCAAGTTGGTCGGAAATCTCTTTCATCTTTGTGACATAATCAATCACATTTTGCTTCAGGCTTTTTTTCATTGTTGTGAACTCCATCCACAATTGGTTCTTCCTTGCTCGAGTGTTGGAAGAGAAGAAAGAAGCAAGTGCATTCCAGGTCTCTCTTGATGTCTTGCATCCCTTGACACGAGGTAAAAGAAAATCAGAGATTGAGTTTAGAATATAGGACCTTGTATGTATGGAATGTATGGTATTTATGTAATGGTATGTATGGTATGTACGGAATGTATCGTATGTATGTAATGGTATGTATGGTATGTATGGAATCGTATGTAATGGTATGCATGTAATGTATGTATGGAATGGTATGTAATGGTATGTATGGAATCGTATGTAATGGTATGTATGTAATCGTATGTATGGAATGGTATGTATGGAATGGTATGTATGGAATGGTATGTAATGGTATGTATGTAATGGTATGGAATGGTATGTAATGGTATGTACGTAATGGTATGGAATGGTATGTAATGGTATGTACATAATGGTATGGAATGGTATGTACTGGTATGTATGTAATGGTCTGTAATGGTATGTATGTAATGGTATGGAATGGTATGTAATGGTATGTATGTAATGTATGTAATGGTATGTATGTATGGTATGTAATGGTATGTAATGGTATGTATGTAATGATATGTATGTATGTAATGGTATGTATGTAATGGTATGTAATGGTATGTAATGGTATGTATGTAATGGTATGTAATGGTATGTATGTATGTATGTATGTAATGGTATGTAATGGTATGTAATGGTATGTATTGGTATGTATGTATGTATGTATGTATGTATGTATGTATGTATGTATGTATGTATGTATGTATGTATGTATGTGGTATGTAATGGTATGTAATGGTATGTATGTATGTATATATGTATGGTATGTAATGGTATGTATCTATGTATGTATGTAATGGTATGTAATGGTATGTATGTATGTATGTATGCATGGTATGTATGTATGTATGTATGAAATGGTATGTAATGGTATGTAATGGTATGTATGTATGTATGTATGTATGGTATGTAATGGTATGTAATGTATGGTATGTATGTATGTATGTAATGGTATGTATGTATGTATGTAATGGTATGTAATGGTATGTATGTATGTATGTTTGTAATGGTATGTATGTATGTATGTAATGGTATGTATGTAATGGTATGAATGTAATGGTTTGTATGTATGTATGTAATGGTATGTATGCAATCGTATGTATGTAATGTATGGTATGTATGTAACGGTATGTATGTAACGGTATGTATGTAATGGTATGTATGTAATGGTATGTAATGGTATGTATGTAATGGTATGTATGTAATGGTATGTATGTATGTATGTATGTAATGTAATGTATATATGTATGTAATGGTATGTATGTATGGTATGTAATGGTATGTATGTATGGTATGTATGTATGGTATGTATGTAATGGTATGTATGTATGTAATGGTATGTAATGGTATGTATGTATGTAATGGTATGTATGTAATGGTATATAATGGCATGTATGTATGTATATATGTATGTATGTATGTATGTATGTATGTATGTAATGCCATGTATGTATGTATGTATGTATGTATGTATGTATGTATGTATGTAATGTAATGTATGTATGTATGTAATGGTATGTAATGGTATGTATGTATGTATGTATGTAATGGTATGTAATGGTATGTATGTATGGTATGTATGTAATATTAGGTAATGGTATGTATGTATGTATGTAATGGTATGTAATGGTATGTAATTGTATGTATGTATGTATGGTATGTATGGTATGTAATGGTATGTATGTATGTATGTATGTAATGGTATGTATGTATGTATGTATGTAATGGTATGCAATGGTATGTATGTATGTAATGGTATGTAATGCTATGTATGTAATGGTATGTATGTATGTATGTATGGTATGTAATCGTATGTAATGTATGATATGTATGGTATGTATGTATGTATGTAATGGTATGTATGTATGTATGTAATGGTATGTATGTATGTATGTAATGGCATGTATGTTTGTATGTATGTAATGGTATGTATGTATGTATGTAATGGTATGTAATGGTATGTATGTATGTATGTAATGGTATGAAATGGTATGTATGTAATGGTATATATGTAATGGTATGTATGTGTGTATGTATGTATGTAATGGTATGTATGTAATGCATGGTAGCATCGGTTCGCGGACCGAGCCCCCACTGAAATCGGTTCGGTACGGTACGGTTCCTAGAATTCGGTGCCAAGCGGTTCGGGCGGGAAAAAAATCCAGAAAAGAACCGGATCAAAATTCGGTTCGGTGCGTGTGAACCGGATGAAATTCGGTGCGTTGCGGTTCGTCCAGCATTTTTAAAATGTTTTGGTACGTTTTCGTTTGCTTAGGTCACATCATTATCGCACGACTTTTTGAGCTCCTCTTTCGACTCCCGAGGCTGTGTACGGACGGAAGACGCAAGTTAAGAGAGAGAGAGAGAGAGAGAGAGAGAGAGAGAGAGAGAGAGAGTGACAAGGACCTTGAGGCTGCAAGACTTCTCTCGAGACCCGAGCTTCTCATTGCCCACGTCAATTGGTAATGATAGTGCATGATAGTGGTCACGATTCACTTGTTATATAATATATATATATATACTATGTACATATCATATATATAATATCATTAATAATTATATGTCATGACTCATAATTTATAAATACATTATACATAATACTGAAATATGTATACATTTCACACACACACACTGTATAATGTATTATGTAGTATGTACATACTACATACATGATACTACACTTGTACATACTTAGTAGTAAGTACTACACATGTGGCATGTCACATTAATGATTATACATATGATTATCATATATGCATGGCACATGCATGATGCATCGGACATCTTATTGTATACATATTACACATTGCCACGGTCCACATTGCACACATTACATATATCATATATGATATTACACACATTACACATTGGCAATTGCCACATTGCAATTTGCCATATTGTATACATATTACACATCATGCCACATTGCCATCATCCATCATTCCAATTTCCATGTATGATGCTATTCTAATTTCTATCTAATATCTACTATGGTCCATGATTAATCATTGATGTAGTATGGATTTTATGTTTCAGGTATCATCATGCCTCGTGGTATTTCTTCTCTCTGGGATGCTCATACCACAAGCCATAACTTCGCAAACACTACCGGCTCTGGTTCTGGCACAAGAAGATGGGTATGCAAGTATTATGGGAAGACATTATGTACCACCACGACTCGTTTGATATGCCATGTATCAGGATTAGGTGGTATGGGTATTGGTGTATGTTTAGAGGTTCCTCCAAACATTGTAGAAGGTGTGCAAAAAGAACATAATATTGCACAAGCAAATCTGGCAGCCCGTCGTCGTGAGCTTTGATGAGAGTGAGCCAGAGACCATTCCTGACCTACCACGAGCATCACAAAGATCTAGACAAGCATCACTTCATATCTCTTCTCTAGCTGTGGGACTAGAAAAGCAACGACAAAAAGCTGCCGAGGTTGAAATAGAGCGTTGCATTCTTGAATGCAATCTCTCTTTCAACGTAGTTCGTACATATGCATGGAAGAGGATGGTTAAGGCCATTGCACAATTGGGGCGATGTGATGATTGGTATGGTGTTGACTATAACAGATTGCGCGGGCCCATGCTTATTGAGGAGAAAGAGAGGATAGAGGTGCTTATGCAACCTATAAAATTAGGGTGGCAGACATATGGCTGCTCTATATTGTCTGATGGTTGGAGTGATATCAGACGTCGCCACATAATAAATATAATGGTCTCCTCATGTATTGGTATTTACTTTCTCAGTGCGGTAGATTGTAGCAGTGTCGGCACACGGATCACTGGGGAATTTATTTTTGAGCACATCAAGAGTGCCATAGAAGAGGTTGGACGTGAAAATGTAGTCCAAGTTATTACAGATAATGCGTCTAACTGTAAAAGAATGGAAGAGTTAATAGAGAGTGAGTATCCCTCTATAGTTTGGACCCCTTGCACAGCACATTGCATAGACTTACTATTTGAGGACATAGGGAAACTCCCATGGGTTGAGCCTATTATCAGTGATGCCAAACAGATTATTACATTCATACGT
>CM035422.1:105958256-105960756 GCA_020310875.1 Ceratopteris richardii | reverse complement strand
TGGTATGTATGTAATGGTATGTATGGAATTGTATGGAATGCTATGTATGTGATGGTATGTATGGAATGGTATGTAATGGTATGTATGTAAGGGTATGGAATGGTATGTAATGGTATGGAATGGTATGTATGTAATGGTATGTATGTATGGTATGTAATGGTATGTATGTAATGGTATGTATGTATGTATGTAATGGTATGTATGTATGTATGTATGTATGTATGTAATTGTATGTAATGGTATGTATATATGTATGTATGTATGTATGTATGTATGTACGTACGTATGTATGTATAGATATATATATATATATATATATATATATATATATATATATATATATATATATATATATATATATATATATATATATATATATATACATATATATATATGTATATATATATATATATATATATATATTTATATATATATATATATATATAGAGAGAGAGAGAGAAAGAGACATACACAGAGAGACATACACACCAAGGTTGTTAGCAACGTTTTCGCAACGTCCAAGGCAACGTGTTGCTAACGCGTTAGCAACATCGCAACGTTTGGACCTCGACGTTGCGAAAACGTTGCGAACCATTTCTTTTTTTTTTCAAAATTTTTTGCAAATATAGTAACATAGATGTATATTATAGTATATCCATATATAATATGTATTATATAGTATGTATTATGTTAATTTATGTAATATGTATTGAATATTTAATATTTATGATTCATTCCAAATTCTCGAATCCCTGACACCTGTTCAATGAAGTGATGGAAGATGCACAATGCACATTGCACATGTATGATGTCAGAATTTACAACTAATCATTATCATGACTCAATGACTCATTCTAAAATTCAAATTCACAATGCACATTCAAGCAACTCATATGACAATGGACATAAATGATGAGAGTCCAGACAAATACTATTATATACAACTTACAAGTAACATTGAAATTTAAAACAAACTTCAAAGAATTATAATTTATGACAAAAACATGTGAATAAGTCAACCTCATCTCAAAATTATGACACTGGTGACTATCATGACTCATAACTCATATGTGATATGATATATCAGAATCCAATCATCAATGTCCATAATACATATACATCAATGATCATACCAAACTCCAGTAACCATCATCCATGTCACATCATACATGATATCACTAAGTAGTCAAACAATAAATTGCAATGTCAATAATACAATGATCAATCAATATCAAGTAAATCATAAGTCATAATATCATAATACATATGACATGTCACATGAGCAGTCATCAATCCTCAAAATCCTCTGAGTCACTATCATCATCATCACTATCATCATCATCATCATCATCATGTGGTGCTCGACTAATAGATGCCTCCATCCTACTAGTAGATGGACCTGGTACACTGTGTGCTCTATGACTAGAACGAGTCCGAGATGCCCTCGTATCATGCTGTGGCACTGTCAACTCCTGATAGAGCATGTCATATAGATCAAGGTCCTCCGCCGGAATGCTAGGTATATCATGGACCCTCTCTATATCAAGCTCATCGACGTTCACCTGCCGCACCTCTGCTGAGTGGCCACCACGCTCCAATAAACGCAAGTTGCAGTGGCAATAGACAAGCCGCTCCAACTGCAATGTAGATAGTCTATTCCTCTTCTTTGTATGGAAGAGGGCCCATGTACTCCAATTCCTTTCACATGGACTTGCACTACAGTCCTGTGAAAGTATGCGGATGGCTAACTTTCTCTGCAAGATAAAAAAAGAAAGAGTTCATTAAAAAGAGGAATGACTCATGAGACAAACTTCAAAGTTATAACTTATTAGTTAAATACTCAAAAGGAAATTAGAATGACTTGTCACTTACTAGCTCAGGTGTACCAACACCGTATCTCTCCCACCATGTCACAGGCATCAACTGCATGCTTCTCAAGCATGCCGTGTCTCTACCAAAAAGTCCTTCATTATTCTGAAACTGGGCGAGCTGAAGCTCCAACTTCCCACGTAGCTCCACATCAGAAGGTCCATATAATCGATCTACATAGTCATTCCAAGAAGTCACAAGCTCCATATCCAATGACTGTGATGCAGATCTCCATAAAGGATGTAGTAGATTGGCCATCCCATGTATAGGGCGATGGAACCAATCCCACCTCTTCCTCCATATTCCTTTTATTTCCTCTATCCTATGGATAAAAAACAAATGAAGTTAGAAAACAATAAGATTTAAGAATGTTGAAGAGTCAAGACTTGAAAGTTCAACATGAATGCTCATACAAAAAATAAAATATGGTTACCCAAGTTTCAACTTACCTCTCCAATGTCAAATAAGGACATCTCTGTATAGACTCTCCGACACGATCCATGAACTCATAAACAAGTCCAAGTGTGCAGCCCTCTCTATCTGCTATGCGTATGAGTGAATATAAGGGCTGTAAGGCCCGCACTAATCCCTCCACATCCCTCCAAAAGCTGTCATCCAAACATGTGCGTCG
>CM035422.1:105830756-105938256 GCA_020310875.1 Ceratopteris richardii | reverse complement strand
TTTGCACGTTAGTACCTGCACAGGCAAAAAATAGAAGAATAAAAAATGAATGAGAATGAGATATTCATGATTTTAAAGAAAAATACACGGAACAAAAGAAATTCACACTCTAAAACGCACTGAATAGAGATAAGAAGAGCACTGCAACCAAACATCAAAAACCAAAAATGTAGGTTCAAACTTCGTGAGGTCATCGAAGAAACCCTTAGCCGCAAAAAATAGAGCGGTTTATTTAAATCGTTCCTCCGGATCAAAATATTGAAAATTCCCTTTGTGATTGCAAAGGACACGAGCACATCAATTAATCGACGGGTCAGAGAAAGCAAGGGTTATACCAAGGTAGATCTCGCCGAAAGAACCACTGCCGATTTTGCGACCGAGTCGATACTTGTTACCAACACGTGGTTCCATGGCGCCCCACTAGCCAGACTTGCGAGGGGGCGCGAGGACGTGAGATGAACGGGGCTCTAGGGAACGCTTGAGGAGATGAAGATGAAGATGAGGACGAAGATGAAGATGAAAAACTATGAACGACAGTAATGGAGATCTCGAGATCGTGTACGAGGTGGGTTTTGGCTGGAACAGCGCTATTGCTCCCGGAATCGACCGCACGCAGCCCCCCCACAAAGGAGCGAAGATGCATAGATAGCAACTCGAACTATTTTTTGAAGCGGCTTTTTCTAGTTCTAAGGCCAGACATGAGAGGCGAAAGGTCAAGCCCATTAATTAATCCCTCATTCAACAATTTAGTGCAGAAAACAACTTTGGGGTGCCTATATGAAAGTGATAGGGAGCAAACAATTACTCACCTGTGTGTTGTTGACAATAAAGCAATTGGGTCTTTTGAAATATTTTAAAAGGAAACAAAGTGAAGAAAAGAGAGGTAGGTAGAAACCATATTGAATTGAATGGATAGGATATTCCTATACTTTGAAGGTCAAGTTTTTTCCCCCTTGGGATTGACAAATAAATGAAAAAAGAGTCCAAGTGGGTGAATAAAATATCAAGAAAAAGTTGTGTGTGGGGGAGCTTTTGAGGTGTTGGAAATAGCCTAATTGTATATTCTTGCCTTGATATTCTCATATTCTTGAAGAGAAGCTCTAGATAACAACGAATGTGCATAAATGAGGAAGTAAAAGTTTTAGTGATTATTGGTTGTATGTAATAATTTGATAATTTTTTAATTCTAGTAATACTTAAGAGAATCATGAAGAGATTTTATAATAAACTTAATAAGTATTGAAGCCTTGTAATTTTTAAGGGAACCAAAAAAGAAAAAAAAGAGGAAAAAAAGAAGAAGGAGAGAGGGGGAAAAAAACTAAAATAAATATTCAAATAAAAAAATTTAGAGTTGGTTATGCTACATATGTATCCGTTTGTGTGCTCTAGAGAGCTTCCATGGTAATCTAGATAGATGTTGGATGGTTAGGGAATGTTTTTCATACTCTTTGACAAGGGGGCATCTTGCTCATATAATCCATGATAGACTTAATTCACCTATCAGATGTCCTAGTCAAGCACCCCAACTTATACAAAATTTCAATTAATCACAAAATGTTTGAGGAATATCTGAGTCCCAAAATCCCTTCTGAAAGCCATTAGCCCCTAGGCCCCCTAGCTAGGGCACTACCTAGAACCTTGATTATCACTTAAGGAGCAATTGCAACTCTTTACCCCATGTAAAGTGGATATGGGAGCTTTACATAACATCTCACCATTTGGAAAACATACACAATCACATCTATTGTCTAAACTAGGATCTCTATTCAATGACCGTAGGTTTAGAGTCCCCCATCTAAAATTCATTAAAGATCTTTTGAGCATATCTTTGTTGTGGTATCATTGTTTTGATATACTTCAATGTTGACGAAATGATCTTATTCTCATCCCTATTTCCATTTATCATTATATCCCTATGTCATTTCTATGAGTGCATCTCTATTATTATTTGGGAGTCATTCCATTTTTCATCTCATTAGTTATATTTGGGATCCCTTGCTATTTGCTCCTATCTTATATTCATTCTCATTCAAATATGATGGTAATTTGAGAGCGTCCTCCAACTCTATATGAGAAGGGCCTCTCCCCCACTTTGTACCTGGTTAGAAGGTTAAGAGTTCACTTCATGCTCTTGCCAAGCTCAATCTAATCCATATGTGAGTTTTCCCATTGATTTACTCACTTTTGAGTTTCACATTATTTTCCTTTTTGTGAATACATGTCTACTTCATTTATCTTTCACATGTTCTAATGATAGCAAGATAATTCAATTTGAATTTTTTTCTTCGAATGAGTGTTAAGGTCGTTTTATGCATACAAACATAATTTACGGATGATACTTTTATATTCTCTAAACCTTATATGCATCATGTTTTCTAGTTGAAATTCGAACATGAAAATGGAAGAATTAGGAAAAATATTGTAGGAGAGAAAGGTAGAGTATGCATAATAGACGAAAGTTGTGTCTTTGAAAATTTTTTGAATCATGTTTTAGGTACCTAGTTTTAGGCTCTGAAATTAGTTCACTATAAATTAGTGATTTGGTTTTATTCTCTATCTCTAGAATTTTTGAACTTAAAGGGCTAAAAGCTAATATATGGAAGCCAATTTAGACCTATGACATATCTAATATTGTTGTGCAAATTGACAAACTTAAAATTTTTTCCTCTCACAAGCATTTTGGAATTCTACAATGATTCTTAATTACAAGACCCAGAAAAGTGTCGATTTTTCCAACACTTAAAAAGTGGGTTTTTTTATTATTATTTGCATTTGTGATTTTGATGCATACATGTCCCCATGGATGTTTTGGTTGTTGACGTATATGTCTTTTCATTGCTTTTTCTTTTACTTTTGACAACTGTTGATAAAGAAAGCAATAGACCACTAAAGTGCATGTTTTTTACGAAAGTTATACACACGACACTCAAAGAAGTGACTTTTGATCAATTTGGTGGATCACACACTTCCTTCATTAGGGATGATCAACTCTACTTGGGACATCTCTACATCATGCAAATGGAGGTCACAAAGGAAAGATTTTCCTTGTGATTGCGATTGAGAATGAGATTGTGAGTGAGACTATGATTGAGAGTGTGAGTGTGAATGAGATTGAGATTCCTTGAAGATGTTTGAGAGGTTGAGGCTATCACAAAGCTATTTTGCACAAGCTATTGTATCTCATTCAAATCTGAAATACAAGATTCTCTCTCTTCCTATATCACATATTTTCTATTTTGCTACATTAAATTTTCTTTTATCTTGTACAAGCTTTTACCTCTTCTACTATTATGAGTGATTGAGAGCTTGTGATTGTGGGATTGTTACAAGTGGTATTAGAGCACAATCAATCCAAGGCAACTATCAAAGCTTCGATACAAAATATTCATGAGCTAAAGGAGCTTATTTAGAAGCTTATCTAGAGAATTATGCAAAGAACGAGGCAAAAAGCAACTAGAAAGCACCACAAAATTGTTCATTGAGCTCAATGATGGAGTTGATGAAGGTGCAAGAACATCTAACATACCAAGAACAAAACAAAAATTCAATCATGAGGATTTGGAGGCTAGTGAGCTTGATGTCAATCAAGTCTTTAAGAAGGCAAAATTGAATGACTTTGATGGTGAAAAGAAGAACAGGGAAAATCTAGAGGCTTGGACCGAGGAGCTAGAAGATTTGATCTTCATCAATTCAGGGAGAAGTCCAAGGAAAAGGTGGGGATCTTGCATCTATGTGTCACCGCTAAAAACTATTGTGGAAATCTTATGTACAGACTCGGACGCGCTTTGGTCTAGTTTTGTGGAAAGAATTCATAAAGCAAGCAAAAAATTGTTATTGTTTCGCACATTATCATATGGAGAAGAAGATGGAGTTCTATAACTTCTAACAATATGAGGATGGCAATCATAGCTTGTCTGTGGTTTTCACGTCTTCAGAAATATGCATCGGAGATCAATAGGGATGCTTTGAAGAGAAATTTGATCAAAGGGCTTTGTGAGGAACTCCGAAACCAAGTGAAAGGATCTAAATGTAAGGAATTCCTTCATGATGTTGCAACGGCCAAAAAATTTGGAAAATAGAGAATTTTGATGTATAAATCCAAATTCATTTTGATGGGACATAAGCCATAAAGACTTGCCACAACAAAAATGAATAATTCAAAGAAGACTCTATCTTTTGGTGACCAAGGTAAGAATCATGCTTAGGCAAAAACTCAAAAGAGGTGTCAACATATTCATTGGTAGTAGGAGCGTGATTTTATTATTGAGCAGGCAAAAAGACTTGGCTTATGCATTCATTGTGGAGAACAAGGACATTAGATTTTTGAGTGTCAAAATGAGGCAATCCTTCAACCAACACAAGCAAAGGTGATAAACATAATTGAGGAGGGTACAATGATTGACAAAGTAGATGATTGAAATCAAATAGTGTGATGTAATTATAAGCATGCATTGGTTAGTTCAAAATTTACTTTAAAGCTAGATGATGAATATATCCACATCTTAAGTGATGAAATATAATTATAAGCCTATTCTCATTTGTACAATGCAAATAATTTGAGGTATACATGACAACTGCAAAACATTTGTGGATAATCTACATAGGAAAAACAATAAGGAAAATCTTTTGAATTATGTAAAAAGACCTTTTGAAAGAATATGTAGATGCATTTCCTGAAGACCTACATGATATACCTCTAGCGAGACAAATTGAGCACACTATAAACCTATCTGAGGAGTGAACCACATTCTAGAGAACCATATATGTATAACATAGATGAATTAAAGGAGCTCAAGATTTGGTTAGATGACCTTTTAAAGAAAGGTTTAATAAGATTGTGCTTCACCATGGAGAGTACCTATTTTAGTTCAAAAGAAGAAAGACGATTCTTATAGATTATGTATTGGTTATAGGGGGTTTAATAAAATAATGATTAAAAATAAGTATCCACTCTCTCATAAAGATGTTGTTAAGTCTATTAATTGGAGCGATGTTATTCAACATAAGTGATTAAGATATTGGTATCACCAAATTAGGACCAAACATGATGACATAACCAAAACTGCTTTTTAAACACATTATGGTCACTATGAGTTCAAAGTTTTGCCTTTTGGATTAACAAACACCCTTTCCACATTCATGTGCCTGATGAACAATTTTTTTCATGATTATTTTGATGATTTCATTTTAGTATTTCTTGATGATATATTGGTATACTCTAAAGATGATGATGAACATGTTGTACATGATGTTAGAAGCTACTTAGGATTTAGACAATATGAGAGCACACATATTAAGGATTTTCCTAAGATATCTAAAGTTTACTAAAAAGAATGTAGGATTTGTGTGGAGTAACACCTGTTGAAGATTGTTTGAATGATTGAAACAAAAGTCCTTGAAAAGTGTGTTTTAAAATACCAAAAATAGGAAGACCTTTTGTGCTTGCATGCGATGCAAGTGGAAGTAAAATAGGATGTGTTTTTTAATGGGATGGTAGGGTGGTCACATATGACTCTAGAAAATTAAGAAAACATGAGCTTAACTATCCTATTCATAACCTAGAAATGCTTGTTGTGGCACACACACTTAAGCATTGGAGACATCTATTGTCTTAAGTTTGAACTGAAAACAGATCATCAAGTCTAAAATATATTTTCACATAGCCATTGCTTAACAATAGGAAAAATCATTGGATTGAACTATTAAGTGAGTATGATTTTGGCATTAGTATTTGGTTGATAAGGAAAATAAGTTCGTTGATGCATTGACTCAAAAACCTTTATGTAATCGCCTATAATAGATTTTAATTTTCTTAGTCAAACTCAAGAAGAGTCGAAACATGATTCTTTTCATGCACCTATTTTGAATTTTCTACAAATAAAGAAAGGGTCAATGTATCAGGACAAATTTCATTTGCAAAATGGATGCTTATATTGTAGCATTTCTTAATCAAATCCAATAAGATAAAAAAGATTATTCTTTTTATGCACCTATTTTGAATTTTCTGCATACATATAGGCGATCAATGTATTGAGATGATTTTCATTTATAGAATATATTTTTTTATTGCAATAAAATTTCAAATATTACATTCATGATGCACCTTTTTTTGCACATCCGAGTTATTTGAAGACCTATGCTAAGATGAGATATTCTTATTTTTGGCTATGTATGAAGCAGGATATTAGAAGATATGTCAGTGAATGCTTAAAGTGCTGAGCTTAAAAAAATGCCCTGAATGCTGCAACCTTTGGATGTTTGAAACTAGAAGCGGGAGTCTATTTCTATAGAATTCACCATTAAATTGCCTATGAGTGAAAGTAAACATGAAACTCTATTTGCGGTAGTTGATTGACTTACAAAGATGGCACATTTCTTTCCTTTGAAAAAGATTGATACTACCTTGAATATTGCAAAACTGTTTGTAAAAAAAAAAAGATTCCATGGGATGCCTAAAAACATAATTTTTTATAGAGACTCTAGGTTCACATCAAACTCTAGTTTTTACTCTAGTGTTGGCTAGAGGTTTTTCCCCATGTAACCACATATACATGATATATTCATATGTAGTGGTACTTTGTACTTAGGGATTCACCTACAACTCTCACTTAACTCATCCTCATATCATTGATCATCTATTGATAGAGAGCTCTTCTAGCCATTGCACGTCTCTATGCTTCGTTCTTCTTCTTCACTCTTGTGTCTACTTCTATTTGTGCTTCCTCACTCACTCAGACACCTAATAGTGGTATCAAAGCAATCTAAGCTCCTTCTCAACCTGCTACTTTTTTGTGTCGCCTCAAGAGGCACTTTAAATAGTGAATATTGGTTACGGAGCATAAAAATATAAACTTCAGAACTCGGAGATCATTTATGCCATGTGCACTGAGGTTTTACCCCCCTTTTGAAGCCATTCATGTAGTGCCATCAAAGTTACAAATGTGATATGCATTTTAGCTTTGTTGATGTTCATATCTTGCTACTTTTGAGTTCTTTGTTGCAATGGCAAGTAACATGACTTGTTTGGCATGCTTCAAGCTGAAGACAAGCTTGATGGGACCAACTATCCAATGTGGATTCACATGATGAAGCATGTTCTTGTTGCAAAGCAACTATGGAGCATAATGGTAGATATTGAAAAGCGATCGAGAGGTTCTTCTACTATGTAGCCTATTATCATAAATTGAAGATCTTCTTCAAGGACAATGAATGTGCCTTCTCCACCTACAAGAAAAACTTAGATTGGATGGAAAGGATGCTCAAGCTCATGCATTGATTGTTAATTCTGTGAAGTGGCATATTGTTCCACACATTCGATCATGCATTGCTTCAAGACAAGCTTGGAATACACTTACTTCTTTGTATGCCATGCGTAATGAAGCACCTGCTGCATACTTGAGAAAGCAACTTGAAGATGCATGTATGGCTAAAAATGAGTCAATGGATGTATATGCCACATGCATCAAGGATCTGAAAGAGTAATTGGCAACCGAATGCATCACTCATTTCTGTACTACTCAAAGGATTGCCAAAATCTTTTCAAAGCTTTGCTATTACACTTTATTTGGTTGCAAAAGGAAATCCAAATATGTATAATTTTAATGAGGTTGTGTCTCTTCTTATGCAAGAAGAGAAATCAAGAGTGAATACAAGGGGTTTGCTTGACGGAACACAAACGCATGATTACACAAAAGGGGAAAAAAACTATGGTTTAGCTTTGGGTTCATCAAAACCAAAGCCTCACTCTTCCTCTCCACTTCCTGTTTTCTTCCTCCTCTCTTGATGGTGATATGCAAAAGAAGAAGAGATTCAAGTATTGTTGAAAGGTATGAATTTAGAAATCTTGCTAAGCATAATGAAAAGAAGAAAGAATCTAGCATGTCTATTGTTGAGAATACATCTAATGCAAAAGAATGATGAAGCTAATGTTGCTCAAACTATTTGGGAATGTGTTGTTACATGTCATTATGATTCATTCACATTCTACATTATAATTGTGAATGAATCTAATTCGAATTTGTTTTTTGATAGTGGTGCTTCAAAGCATATCACTTCGTGCAAAAGATTTTTTGCATCTTTGAAGGATGTGTCCAAGGAAGGGCATGTTGTATGTGTAAAAAATGATTCTTATCATATTATTAGAGTTGGATAAATTCAACTTAAGACTATAAATAGAGGTATTATTATTCTCAATAATGCATTGTATGTATTCAATATCAAGAAAAACTTAACTTCGGTTCCTACTATTGCTAGTGTCAAACTTCATATGCACTTTGTTGATAACAAATGTATGGTTTATGATTTTAGCAATGATGATGTTATTGTGATGTTGGGGAAATTATGCAATGTCTTGTATCACTTGGATACATATAAGAGAGTTGCCTCAAATGTCTTTCTTACATGTACATCTTCTATGGCTAAATGGAGTTATGGCATGCTCATTTTGGTCATTTGAACTTCAATAGTTTTGTTTAATTGCAAAAGAAAGATATGGTTATTAGTTTTCCAACACTAGATTCCATTAAAAAGCATGCACGTGAACATTGTATAATTGGAAAAATGTATCATGCTTTTTTTCCCAAAGATGGTGTTACACATGCTACAAGAAAATTGCAATTTGTTCATGGTGATGTGTGTGGTCTGATCAAGATGCCGTATTTTGGAGATCAAATATACTTTTTTACCTTCATTGATGATGCAACACACCATGCTTGGGTGTATCCTATGAAATAAAAGAAGGAGGTACTCTCTTGCTTTAAAATATTACTATGTATTGAATCATTGTACTGCAAAAACATTGAGAGTCCTTACACCTTATAAGGCTTGGAATGAATGGAATCCAATGGTTAGTCATATGCACATATTTGGCTATTCGGCATAGGCTCTTGTGTCATCACAATAACATCACAGATTTGATGGCAAGGCAAATAAATGTATATTTGTTGGATATAGTAGTGAGAGTAAAGGTTATCGCTTATACCATCGATTGATTAAAAAAATTACTATAAGTCAAAACATGTTATTTGCTGAAAATTTACCTTATTCTTTACTTGAATGATACACTCATGCCTTTGTTTCAAAGTGGTGTACTAGACTATGGTCATGTAGGCCATCCAAATGAGGTTCAAAGAGTTGAGATTTTCTAGCCAAATATGGATGAAAAATTCCAACCAAACATGGAATAAAATTCCCAAAAATTGCAAATAAACATGGTTGAAAAATTATAGACAAAGATTACTAAAAATGTTAAGTAAAACATGGCTAAAATTTTACAAAATTTGCAGCCACACATGGTTGAAATTCAGCATGATATTCAACCCACTTCTGATGTACATTTTGAAGGTGTATTACATGAGGAACACATGTCTATCAAGGATGCACAATCTATGCCAAAATGGCTGCAAAACATATTGCAAGATAGCAAGTTGAGTGCTTCTTTACTTGGTAGAAGAAGATCAAGCTCTTGTCATGCATCATGTGACTATTTAGATGTATCTCTTCTTGTAACTGCATGTAACGAAGAGCCATTCACTTTTGAACATGCATGTGATGATTCAATTTGAATGAGCACAATGCAACTATAATTGGATTATATTCACAAAAATCATACTTGGGAGGTATGTGAATTGCAAAAAAATAAGAATGCCATTGGTACTAAGTGGGTTTACAAGATTAACGAAAGTTAGATGGTAGTGTTGATTGCTACAAATCTAGAATAGTTGCAAAATTTTATTCACAAAAATATGGCATAGATTATGAGGAGTCTTTTGCACCTATGCATGACTACCATTCATTCTATGATTGCATTGGCTACCCATCATGGTTGGAAAGTGCATCATTTGGATATAGAGAAACCTTTCTTAAATGACAATTTTCAAGAAGAGGTCTATGTAAAGCAGCTTCCTGGATTTGTCATCAAAGGTCGAGCATATGGTTTGCCACTTGCAAAAGATTTTTATGGACTTAAGAAAGCTCCACGTGCATGGTATGATAAGATACATAAGCACTTGATTGCTCTTGGTTTTACATGTAGTCCAATTGAAACAACACTTTATGTATGCAAAGATGAGGTTGATCTTATGGTTCTTGTTCTTTATGATGATTACATTCTCTTGGCTAGGTCATGTGATGAGAAAATTGGCATGCTTATGGTTGATTTGCATCATACTTTTGATGTGAGAGATCTTGGTCTTTTGGAGTATTATCTTGGCATCTAGTTTGTATCCGTTGAGGGGGGAATAGTTGTGCATCAAGCAAAGTATATTGAGAAGTTACTTCTGCATGTTTAGTTTTGAGGATTGCAAACCTATCTCCACATGAGTGGAAACAAGATTTAGGTTCTCAATTGAGGATGTAGGTGATGCATTTGATACTTCTCTTTATCAGTAAGTTGTGGGATGTCTGGTTAATGATGTAACAAAAGTTTGTCATACAATACACAGTTTCCTAGTTAAGTCAATTTATGCATAGCCTTAACACTAAGCATTTGCAAGTGATAAAACATGTGTTTAGGTATCCCAAAGGCACTTTGAGTTTGGGTCTCTTTTATGGTAGAGATGTTCAACCATGGTTTCATGCTTTTACAAATAGTGATTGGGTTGATTGTTATGTTGTGAGCATATTGGGTTGTGAAGCTAAGTATAGGGTAGTATTCACAGCTACAGTGGAGTGTATATGGTTGAGATGCCTATTAATGGATCTATTCATGGAGATTGATGCACCTACATATATTTTTACTGATAGTGAGAGTACATTGACAATTTCTATAAATTTGGTGTTTCATGTGCACACAAAGAACATTGAAGTTCATTGTCATCATGTAAATAAGAGCCTTTATGCTCGAGATATTGATTTGGTATATGTGCCTATGAATAAAAAGATTATGGCTAAGCAACATAAGAATTTTGATGATGATGAAGAGGCAGATAAAGAGAGCTAGAGACATAGAGAATGTGATTCTCTTCTCATACGCACAAATGAGACAAGATGAAATGTGTGCCTTTGATTAAGTGACTCAAAGTCACGGTCTTTATACAAGAAAAGGAGCCCACCCACCCAAGGCTTATGATGGCTAACAAGGCATAGACCTTGACATACCTTGTCATCTGAGTCTCAAAGTCACCATTGATGCCATTAGTTGCATGCGAGTGAAGAACCCAACAAGCAAGGAAGACAGAGGTTCTTGATGGAGAGTGTTAATCTCCAAAAGAACAAGCTACTCTTGTAGTTAGAGCACCTCTATAACAAGAATAACTCAAACCTTCACCAATTTTAGAGGATCAATGATCAATTATAAAGATTTTAAAAATCTGTGAAGAAGATGACTACACAGAAAGTCTGCTGCACATATCTCTCTCATTAACTTATGAATTGTGTAAAGTTTTTTATGAAACTTTGCACAAGGTGTCGCCTACAGTTTGCGCACCTTCTCCAAGTTGAATTACTCTAAAAGATTCAGTATGTATTGAGAAATGATCTCAACAAGTTACCTATGTCTAAAACTGCTCTTCTGAGAAGTTGATTTAGACACCTATAACTTTTAACACTTGGTTCTCTCAATATAGAACCCGTTTATGAAAATGCTTTTAGCCACAGATAGCTTATCTTCCAACTTAAAGATTGAGTGCTTGCTTGCTCAAAACTTTACACTGTGGAAGGAGAACTGACCAAAACATTAACATCGACTTTTGCGCCTCTTTCAGGAACCAGTGAACACTTCTTCACATATGAATGTTCCTATTCATAATTCTCACAGGTTGTTTACAATTAGGCTCTCAAACTTTAACCATAGGCTCACTAACTATAGACTTAGACATCTACAAAAGGATTCTTGAAATGATCAAGCACAGAAGGAGAATGCACAGAAAGATCGGGCGCAACATTTTTCATTTATGAGAAATTCTTACATTTGAGTAATGAGAGAGATTCTACTCACTTCTAAAAGTCTAATGACATCTAACTCCTCTCAAATCTTGTTCTCACATAATCTCTCTACTTTGCCCCTACATTTCTTCGTATATATAGGCAAATTTTTACAAGCTCATGACCATACAAAAGTATATGATGAACTGACTCTAAAATAATGTACATATGTATACACATCTTTATCTCCTGGATATGCACTTCCTTCATGCTTCATGACTTGGTCTTTTCTTCAGTCCTTGAATTCAATTCTTCATCCAAAACTTCAATTGTTGATTGCCCTACACCAACAGCTCCCCCGCAATCATCAATTGAGGTTTTCTCTATCTTCTTTATACCTGCCATGTCTTTAAATCTCTGTAGCTTTGGTCCATCCAAGCTTTTGGTTAGCATATCAGCTATCTGATCTTTTGTTGAAGTATGTATGACTTCAATCTCTTTATCCATCACCTTATCTCTTAGAAAATGATACTGAATCTCAATGTGTTTAGTCCTGGCATGAAAAACAGGATTAGCAGCTAAATACAATGAACTCATGTTATCTCCATGAATAGTGGGTGTACTCTGAATGATGTCAAAACTCTTCATCAGAGTCTTAAGCCATATTAATTCCTTTGCAGCTTCAACCATACCTTTGTACTCTGCTTCTGTAGATGACAAAGCAACTGTGTGTTGCTTCTTTGAACACCAAGAAATTAACTTATCTCCCACATAACACAAGTATCCATAAGTTGATCTCCTATCATCAGGATTACCTGCCCAATCTGCATCACTATATATCTTGATGTTTGTATCTGATGTAAAACCATAATATAAACCTTCTTTGAGTGTACCCTTAATGTACCTCAACACTCTTTGTCCTGCAATCCAATGTTCTTTCCTAGGAAAATGCATGAATTGAGACAAAACTCCAACTGCATATGATAAATCAGGTCTTGTTAATGTAGCATAAATCAGGCTACCCACCAAACTCTGATATAGCTTCATGTCCTTGAACTCTTCACCTCCATATCTGCTCAATTTATGATTCACCTCCATTGGAGTAGGTGCTACCCTGCAATCATTCATCTTAAACTTGATCAACAAGTTTTTCAAATACCTTTCTTGAGTTACATACACTCCATGTTGAGTGTATGAGATCTCCATGCCCAAGAAATATGACAAGTCTCCCAAATCAATGATCTTGAACTCTTTCTCCATTTGCTTCTTTAGGCTTTGAGTACCTTTCTCATCTGTACGTGTAAGAATTATATCATCAACATATATGCACATGTAAATGAATCCATCATCACTTGCTTTAACAAACAAACTACTATCTGCCTTTGATACTTGAAATCCAAGTTCTTTCAAGAACTTTACAAGTCTATAATTCCATGCCCTTGGGGCCTGCTTCAAACCATACAAAGCTCTCTTGAGCTTACATACATACCCTGGATACCTTTCATCTCTGAATCCTTGGGGTTGCTCCATGAAAACATCATCTGAAATATAACCATTTAAAAAAGCATTCTTCACATCTAATTGACATAATTTCCAACCTTTACATGCAGCAATGGCTATTAGTGTCCTGATGGTTGTCATCTTTGCCACAGGACTATAGGTCTCATCATAATCTATACCATAATTCTGAGCAAAACCCTTCACAACAAGTCTAGCTTTATATCTAGACACACTTCCATCTACATACCTCTTTGTCTTGTAGACCCACTTGCATCCAATGATCTTCTGCCTATTTGGTTTAGGAACCAACTCCCATGTCTGATTCTCCATCAATGCATCATACTCCTCCTGCATAGCTTTCTCCCAATTCTCCTTACCTTTTGCCTCTTCATATGTAGAAGGGTCTTCATCTGCCTTCATCATATAAGCATAATCTTTGGTAGCCAAAAAAGAAGTGTCATAGCTATACCTTGTAGGTTGCCACTTGTGTCTTGATGACCTTCTGAGTTCACCACTCTTTGAGGTTTCTGGTTCATCACACTCAGGATCAAATCTTGGCATTTCATTTGATTTACCTTTCTTTTGATTCACAATTTCTTCATCACCTACATTAATATTGATTGTACCTGCATAGCAAGTACCTTGCTCATCAAATGTATCATCCTTAGATACAAGGAATTGAATTGTGGATGGACTCCACAACCTATATCCTATCTGCTTATCATCATAACCAATGAATACATACTTTTCAGCTTTAGGTTCCAATTTGTGCCTTAATTGTGTTGGCACATATGCATATGCCAAACATCCAAATACTTTGCAATGGTCTAGTGTGGGTCTTTTACCCCACCATGCCTCATATGGTGTCATACCCTGCAAAGCTTTACATGGTAATCTATTAACCAAATAAGTAGCTGTATTTACAGCCTCAGCCCACAAATAATTAGGGCAATTTTTCTCCTTCATCGTGGATCTTGCAAACTCAACAAGAGTTCTATTTCTTCTCTCTGCTACACCATTTTGTTGAGGAGAGTACCTGCAAGTAATTTCCCTTTTTATACCTACATTCCACAAGTAATCACTGAACTCATTAGAAAAATACTCTCCCCCTCCATCTGACCTTAGTCTCTTCAATTTATGACCTGTAATTCTCTCTGCATACACATGATAGTGTTTGAATGTATTGAATACTTTAGACTTATCTTTGATCACATAGATAGTGATCCATCTGGTAGCATCATCAACATTAATCACATAATACCTTGAACCATTGATACTAAAATCTTTTGATGGTCCTCACACATCTGTGTGTACCAATTCAAGCTTCTCTGAATACATAAAACCATGCTTGGAATAAGATTGCTTATGAGCCTTACCTAATTGACATGCCTCACATCTGTATGTCATATGTTGACCTGCAACATTAGGCAATCCAAGCACTGAACCATTGTTAACCATATCTTTGATACCTCTTTCATTGAAATGTCCAAGCCTCTTGTGCCAAAGATCTAACTCAGAGATCTTATGCCCTCCATAAGTGAACAAGGCATGACCAACATTACGTTGAATCTTCAATGTGAACAATCTTCCTTCTTTCTTCCCTGAAACAATCTGTTTATACCCATTGCTAGGGTCTTCCACAAACACTCCTTCATTAGTGAATCTAACTTCATAACCTTTTTCAACAATTTGTCCTACACTTATCAAATTCTTAGGAATTGTAGGAACATACAAGACCTTACTCAAGAGGGTGCTACCATCCTTGGCCTTCACTGATCCAATTGACTTCACATTGTGCTTTGTATTGTCACCTGTTTGAACAACATGATTAGTTATCTTATTCTCCAAATCAGTCATCAAGGCTATGTTGCCACTCAGGTGATTGCTACACCCTGAGTCAATGTAGAAGACTCTTTGGTCTTCACTTTGCCTTTCACAAGTTGCATTCATTATCAATGTTGAATCCTCCTTCTGATCTGAAGCATAATTGTAGTAGGTATTGTTGTATTGTTGACTTTGGAATCCTCTACCTGCATTTCTTCCAAAGTAACCTCTACCTCTGAAATTACCTCTTTGATTTCTACCACCTCTTCCTCTTGAATTAAAATTCTGATTATATCCACCATTACTCTGAGTATTATGCCAACAATCATTAGCTAAGTGATTTGTCTTACCACAAATCTAGCAAGCTTTGACTCCATCTTTATTACTCCTGCCTCTTCCTCTACCTTTGCCACCTCCTCTTCCTCTTAGGAAGTTGGCTTGACTAGTTGTGCCTTCATGTTCATTTGCTTGTTGCTTCCCTTAGCTATTTTTCTTCTAATCTTTTGAATACATTGCATGACCTGTACTCTTGTCACCTTCACCTTTGACATCGTGCTCAAAGGTTAACATATGTCCTAGTAACTGATTTAAGTCAGGAGTAAAATGATCAAGTGATAATTCAGTAGACAAAATGAATGGCTTCCATTTGTCATCACGTCTCAACCCTGTGAGGATTTGCCTTACCAATTTATCCTCCTCAATGTCTTCATCAATTGCTCCTAATGCATCTGGAATGTCCTTCATCCTTGTTACATAGTCTGAAATGGATTGAGAGGCCTTCTTCTTGAAAGTGGTAAATTCTACCCACAAAGATGCCTTCCTTGACTCAAACCTTTACCAATTTTAGAGGTTCAATGATCAATTATAAAGATTTTAAAAATCTGTGAAGAAGATGACTACACAGAAAGTCTGTTGCACATATCTCTCTATTGAGAAATGATCTCAACAAGTTACCTATGTCTAAAACTGCTCTTCTGAGAAGTCGATTTAGACACCTATAACTTTTAACACTTGATTCTCTCAATCTAGAACCCGTTTATGAAAATGCTTTTAGCCACAGATATCTTATCTTCCAACTTAAAGATTGAGTGCTTGCTTGCTCAAAACTTTACACTGTGGAAGGAGAATTGACCAAAACATTAACATTGAATTTTGCGCCTGTTTCAGGAACCAGTGAACACTTCTTCACATATGAATGTTCCTATTCATAATTCTCATGGCCTGTTTACAATTAGGCTCTCAAACTTTAACCATAGACTCACCAACTATAGACTTAGACATCTACAAAAGGATTCTCGAAATGATCAAGCACATAAGGAGAATGCATAGAAAGATCAGGCGCAACATTTTTCATTTCTGAGAAATTCTTACATCTGAGTAATGAGAGAGATTCTACTCACTTCTAAAAGTCTAATGAAATCTAACTCCTCTCAAATCTTGTTCTCACATAATCTATCTACTTTGCCCCGACATTTCTTTGTATATATAGGCAAATTTTTACAAGCTCATGACCATACAAAAGTATATGATGAACTGACTCTAAAATAATGTACATATGTATACACATCTTTATCTCCTGGATATGCACTTCCTTCATGCTTCATGACTTGGTCTTTTCTTCAGTTCTTGACTTCAATTCTTCATCCAAAACTTCAATTGTTGATTGCCCTGACCAACAGTTCCCAGTACTTGCTGGGAGGTCATCCATCCCAGTTTGTTCCCCCGGAGCCTGCTTAACTGACAAGCTCCCTTGCCACGGAGCTACACTCTTGTGGTGTCTGAAGAAGGGGAAAGACTAAGGTTAACATTACCTTGAACATGTTTTGGTCTCTCAAAGCTTCATTCTTTGCTTTCAGGCCTATTTTTGAAGCATTTTTGGGGTGATTCTTAGAGCTATTTTGGAGTACTTTTGTGCATAAATCTCTTTACATAGGTTCAAGAACATCAACAAGAGTGCTCTTTTTACTTCTCCGACAATGAATATTCACCTTTGGGACTGTGTGTTCATCCACACTAGTAAATCTATAGGTTTCTTGAAAGGTTTTATTTGTGGTGTGAATAGCCACCACAAGTTTATCTAGGTTTTTGAGCCGAACGAATAGAGTTGATAGACACTTGTAGGTGTTGTTGGCTAGTGTTTGGGCTATGAATTCAGCCTGTCAGTGGCATTTTACTGCATATATTGAACACATACACACTATGCACGCTTCTATGGATATTGCTTACATATGTCCATGTGGTCATTGATATGGCGGTTATGTTTTTGCATAAAGCCTTTGACATTGATAAAGAGGGGCATGGTGAGGTTTTCTTAATTGGGAGACACCTAGATGTCGGGATCTCTTTGATGATGTAGGTGGAAGACTTACCCAACCTTGCCATAGGAGATGTATGCTAGTTGTTCATAGGTGCTCGATAAGCTAAGTTGGCTTCTTTCGATTAACTAATTATATGCAGTGGAGCTAGTGATTGCCTATTTAAGTTTACATGTTAGTACTTGCAGTTTTATGAGCATTTCACACTATCATATGCTCATTTTACAAAGGAATATCTAGCAAAATTTTTCTATTGAGCAAAATTTTTCTAGATGTTTCTTTTGTCAACTATACAGTGGTCAATTTACTCCTTGATACACTTATTGGTGTGAGCACATATATTATCACAAAATCCTTTTGGTTGATCATTACTGCTCATTAATCAATTTTTTTGGGGAGACTCTCTTAATTTTTCCTAGAATTTGACACTTGGTCATCCTTTTTTGAGCGTTAGTGGTGTTTGGACTCTTCTAGCTCCATTATCATCAGAGATCTTGACACATCTGACAAATTAGGATCTAGCGCTAGTGTTCTTGGAAGGAGCTATAACTTGCAAGGCAAAGACCATTTTGAGATTCGAAAATTTGATGGCACAAACTTTGCTCCATTGAAGAATTAAATTAAAGATGTGCTGATTCAAAGAAGGCAATGGAAGCCAGTAAATGGAATCTCAAAGAAGGCTATTAACATGGATGAGGATGACTAGGATGAGTTGGATGAAATGGCTAGGTCTACCATTCGATTACACCTGACAGATAATGTTTACTTTATAGTATTGGACTATGAAAGTGCAAAGGAGCTTTGGAATAAGTTATGCAATACATATGAAAAAGAAACGACATCAAATAAAGTGTATCTCATGAGAAAGTTTTATAAGCTTCGCATAAAGGACATAGATAGTGTTGCTGCTCATCTAAATAAGTTTGATGTTATATTCTCTCAGTTATAAGATCAAAAAATGGACATGAATAATGAAATGAAAGCAGTCTTGTTGTTATGCACCTTGCCATCATCATGGGATGCATTTTGCACTTCTATTAGCAATAGTGCACTTGGTGGTAAACTGTTCTATGATCACATATGTGGAGCACTCTTGCGTGAGGAGATTCGTTAGAAAATCTATGGTTGGTACTCAAAGTGGAGATGCATATAATGCTTGTGATTCTTACCAAGGAAAGAATAAGCAATGTGGCAGGGGCAAGAACAAGGAAAATAATGGTCAACTAACTAAGACTAGAAGTAAATCAAGGAAGAGGGATATCAAATGCCATTATTTTCACAAGAAAGGACACATGAAGAAAGACTTATATGCACTAAATAATGCTAAAGGTAAAGGGCAAAATGTTGATGGACATGTTAAATGGCTACCTGCACCATCTAGTTCGATTATGAAGATTGAAGAAATCAATGCTATTTCTAATGATTTTGATGTGTTGACACTTGATAGTATTGTGCCTATGGAGGCTCTTATGGCTGATTCTATTTCTCACACATGGCTGCTAGATTCTGGTGCTTCTTCCCATGTGACACCATATAGAGAATGGTTCTCTGCTTATGTAGCAAAGTCTCTTGGTATTATGAGACTTGGTGATTTTTATCAGTGTGACATTGTCAGGATTAGAGATGTGGTTGTGTGCAGTTCATTGATGGTTCAAAATTTACTATGCATAATGTACACCATGTACCTCAGTTATCACATAGTTTGATGTCAGTTGTTCAACTTGATGACCTTGGTTAGAAGGTGGCCTTCTATTTCCTTTCACATATCAAAGGGCAATATGTTTATTGCAAAAGGACACAAAGTTGGCTCACTTTATCCTTTATTTGTATCACAGAAAGAACACTTGTTAGCTATTAATGAACAACCTACAGATTGTATTTGGCATGGCTGTTTGGGCCATATATATCACATCATGGAATGGAAAATCTTTCTCATTTTGGCTACTTACCTGTGTTATCTTTCTCTAATTTTTCGTTTTGTGAGCATTTTCAATATGGAAATCAAACTAGGAATGTGCACAAGATGCACATTGACTCTTCAATTCAGCCTTTAGATCTCATTCATACAAATGTGTGTGGTCCTATGCCCACAAGGTCATTAGGTGGTTCTCTTTGCTTTGTCACTTTCATAGATGATGCTACTAGAAAAGTCTAAGTATATCCTATCAAAGCAAAGGATGAGGTATTCCCTAGTTTTAGAAAATGGCTTGCTTCAATTGAGACTAAAAAAGGAACTAAGCTTAAGGCTTTATGTTCAGATAATGGGGGTGAGTATTGTTAAATCTTTGTCCTAACCTTACTGTATCCGATTAAGATAACAGTGATAGGAATACTCTACAAGGTTCTTGGGTTGGACAGGGGTCTGTAAAACAGAGGCCCTATATTAGTTTTCCCACTATATAGACTAATCACTTATCACAACCACAACTGCAGAGATAGGTTATTACTAACTTCCTAATCTTTCAGACTTCCATGAATTATAAGTGCAACCATACTTCTTATTAATACACCACTCCAAGTGTCTCCTTACTCAAAGATATTCATCCCACAATGACTATTATGAGATTAACTACTACCAGATTCACGCATACTGAGTGATATACAAAAGATACTGAACCCTTTATGTTGGAACATTAAGCTTACACTATGCTTGAGGTGGATTTGATCTACATCAAAATCTATCGCTTGGATTACGTCGAAGGTATATCCGTTGGAGATTTCTTTTTCTTATGCTCACTTATTGTATTTTTTTAAAAGATTTTTCGTGGATCTTTCACCATTGTAAAAGCCTTAGCTTTACACATGTAAAAGTAGAAAGATAGAGCCCGAATTCCATGAATTTGTGGTGGTTGAGGTGCATTCATATCATTCAATCAATCACCTAAAAGTAGATCAAACTAGATCTTCACTTTTCCTAGATTATAGGAAAGTGAATTTTTTCCCTCCAACAACCATTCCCACCTTCATTTGAAAATCCACATGTAGAAGTCGTGGAGCACTTGAAAAGGTTTTTTGAGCTGGTCGATGTGCAAACCTATGTATTTTGTATTGACTCTTTCTCCTTCATGCCCCAAAGTACATAGTGTATTTTATTGCACTTATCGCATGCTTATAAGGTCTATTTGACTCTCCATAAGCTCAAGGGCTAGTCTTGTGGTGGTTGGCTAGACCAAACTTCATCGCTTCAAAACTCACTTTTCTACCTCCTACAAGCTTCTCCAAGTTCTTTGAGTGGTATCAAAGCTAGATCAAGATGGGTGACGGCTTTCCCTCAATGATCGAGAAGCTTGATCAACACAACTACGCAGCTTGGCAAATCAGAATGGAGGCCTATTTGCAAGGTAGAAATCTTTATGGAATTGTAGCAGGCGATGAAGTTATACCTATTCCAAGATCCAAAGGAGGACCTACACAAGAGGAGACAGATAAGGCTCACACTTTGATGAGAAAGGGATGCTCAAGCAAGGTTGTACATACTAAACTCTATCTCTGACATTCTATTACCGCATATTAGAGGATGCAAGACATCTCAAGAGACTTGGGATGCCCACAAGACTTTTTGTTCTGCTAGTACCAAAGCAAGAAAGAATCATCTTTGGACTGAGTTCAACCAAATGAAGAAGACACCTAAACAAACCATCACAGAGTTTGTTACCAAGGTCAAGGAGGTTGTAGATCAGTTAGCATCCATTGGAGAGTTGATTGAAGAAGAGGCTATCATGAGACAAATTCTCAATGGGATTGTGAGTGATAAGCAATGGAAATCCTTCACCATGGCTTATGATCTCATCATGGATGTGCAAACTCCATACTTCAACATCTTTCTTGGACAACTCTTCAATCAATAGCATAAAGGAAGGTAACTCCTATCATGGTAATTCAACTAGTGCTCTATATATAGATAAGAAGGATAAGATGTTGAAAGGCAAGAAGAAGGAAGAAGATGAAGAAGAGACTTCCCAAGCAAACTTTGCAAGCAAGAGCAAGTGGAGCTCAGATATGATGGAGGGGGAGAATGCTTCTCCAAAGAGTTTGATGAGTTCCTGCAGGATAAAGGTATCAAAAGGGAAGTGACTACCAGATACTCTCCTCAACTAAATGGAATTGCTAAGAGGAGAAACAAGACATTGGTTGGATCAGCCAGAACAATGCTTGAAGAGAATAAGTTGCCACATTATCTATGGCAGAAGCTATTTCAACTGCTGTGTACCTTGCCAATAGACTACCATCCAAATCACTTCAAGGTATGAAACCTTATGAAGCATGGTATGGAAGAAAACCTAGTCTTGGACATTGCAAGGTGTTTGGTTGTTTAGCTTATGTTCATGTACCATCACAAATAAAAGGTAAGCTAGATGAAAGGGCAACAAAGGAAGTGTTTATCGGCTATGACTCAACTCAGATGGGTTATAGGTTTTATAATCCTTCAACCAAGTAATTCACTACAAGTAGAGATGTTGTATTTGAAGAACACAGGTCTTGATATGATGAAGAAAACAAAAGGTAACTCTACCATATGATATTGATTCCGATTCTCATCAATTAGGAAGCAAGCATGATACACAGGTCCAGGATCCAAGATGTGACACAGATGATGACCAAGATGACAGGGAAAAGGATTACAAACTATGGAAGTCAAGAGGCAAAGCAAAGATGCAGGAGTGTGGAGAATGCTCCAAACAAGCACCTAGTAGATCAGCAAAAGAGAAGAAACAACCAGAAAGGTATGGATATGATTCCACATTTGTTACAAAGCACTCATACTTGGCAAAAGACTCTATTTTAGAGGAACCCTCAAACTATGAGGAGGCAAAGGGAAACCCTAATTGTTTGAATGGCATTCAAAGGATCAAGAGACACTTGCAAGAGGAGTTCAAAATTAGTGACTTAGGTGAGCCCACATATTTCCTAGGTATGTAGGTGATATGCACAGATGAAGGAATGTATTTGACTCAGAGATGATACATTCAGGATCTACTTCTCAAGGTCAAAATGGAGAATGCTAAACCTATAGGTACACCTTTGGAGATGAACCATAAACTTAGTGTTTATGAAGGTGAGAAAATTGAAGACATGAAAGAATATCAGAGCTTGGTAGGTAACTTGATATATGCTACTCATACAAGGGCAGACATCTCATATAGTGTGGGAGTGCTTAGTCAATTCATGCACTCATCGAGAAGAACACACATGGATCTAAGAGAGTACTTAAGTACCTCAAAGGTCCAATCAATTAAGGTATATTCTATCCTTACTCTTCAGATTTGGATATAAAAATCTATTCAGATACAGATTGGGAAGGAGCAAAGGATGATAGAAGAAGTACTTCTGGTTACTTAACGTTTGTAGGATCAAATCTAGTGTAATGGAGTTCTAAGAAGCAACCAAAAATTGATTTATCGTCAATTGAAGCAGAGTATAGAGGTTTGACCATAGCAACTCAAGAGGCAATATGGTTAAAAGCATTGTATACAAATTTGAGACTTGTGAGTTCCAAACCTCACACATTTGAAGATAATGTAAGTTCCATGCATATAGCAACAAACCCTATTTTTCATGCAAGCACAAAGCACATAGAAGTCCATTACCACTTTCTCAGGGAGAAGCTCATGGCAAAGAAGATTGACATTTCTTTTGTTCCAACTGAAAAGCAAGTAGCAGATATGATGATGAAGGCACTTGATGGAATAAAGCTTTGTAGATTCAAAGCTATGGCAGGTATTGAACCTATTAGAGAATGAAGAATCAAGCATACTTTAGCTTGAGGGGGAGATGTTGGAACATCAAGCTTACACTATGCTTGAGGTGGATTTGATCTACATCAAAATCTATCACTTGGATTATGTCGGAGTATCCGTTGGAGAATTCTTTTTCTTATGAGCGATCTTATGCTCACTTATTGTATTTTTTTTTAAGATTTTTCATGGATCTTTTACCATTCTAAAGGCCTTGAGCTTTACACATGTAAAACTAGAAAGATAGAGCCCAAGTTCCACGAATTTGTGGTGGTTGAGTTGCATTCAATCATTCAACCAATTAGCTAAAAGTAGATCAAAATAGATCTTCACTTTTCGTAGATGATAGGAAAGTGAATTGATTCCCTCCAACAGGCATTCCCACCTTCATTTGAATTCAAAATCCACTTGTAGAATTCGTGGAGCACTTGAAAATTGTATATAAAGATTTCAAAACACTTGTACAATACATGGAATCAATATACATACACTTGTGACCATCATTGTCTTGCTCCTTCATTTTTCTGCATCATCTTCTTCGCCAATAGTAATCTTGTAGAGGCTGCTGCTCTCTTGACAGAGCTTCAAATTGGATAAAGCATGGCTCATTGGAAACTTATTAGTGTCTAGTTTATGCGTGTAAATTTTCATAACATTTGGTTTAGTAGATTGGGAGAAATCTTCATTTTTCTATCTTGGGATCAATCTCTGGATATTCCTAAAAAATAGGAGGTACCATTGTTGAGTGTCTGATTCATTCCAATAGCATATTTTGCTTATTTCTTATAATCTTGTGCATTATATACACTAAACCCTATGTGCATCACTCCCATAAAATGATTTTTTATAATTGTAATCACGTTGGTTGCTATGAGCATTTGAAGTTCATTGTCTCATCCATAGATAATAAGTTTTTTGAGCTACTCGATGTGCAAACCTATCTGATTTGTATCGACTCTTTCTCCTTCATGCTCCAAAGTACATAGTGCATTTTATTGCACTTATCGCATGTCTATAAGGTCTATTTGAGTCTCCATAAGCTCAAGGACTGGTCTTGTGCCAGTTGGCGAGACCAAACTTCATTGCTTCAAAACTCACTTTTCTACGTCGTACAAGCTTCTCCAAGTTCTTTCACTTTATCCTTAACAGGATTATGGCATGCGCACATCAACTTTCAATGAAAATTCTTTAATAATTAATTACTTCAACCAAAATAAAGTACTTAACAACACCAACCAAAACTTTTAAAGATGCACAGAATGGAATAACAATGAATCTGCACTCGATCGCTCCACCACAGAGAGTCCCACGTGGATCTGCCATGCACTCCTCTCCTAAGCGATACGAGTACATTCCCTTTTTTATAATGATATAATAAAAATATACATTGCTTTGGCCATTATGCCATTTCATCGAAGTATTTACAAAAATGGCTATGAACATTACAATGGTTAATCTAGCGGCATCCAACGGCCTAACATTGGCATGCACAGTGGACTCGAACCCTAAATACAAGCTAATCTTCATCAATAGTTCCTTGTATATACATAGTCCTTGCTTCTTCAAAATTACACTTTATCTTCTTCTATAGAGCCGTAAGTAATCATTGTACATGCTCAAGGTCCAACAACTATGCATCCGGACTATCAGAATTGGAAGACATAGCTTGATTAAGAAGTTGTTGACTCTACTCCTACAAAAAGGTTATGAGAGTAACTACTTCTAGATTCATGCATACTGAGCGATATACAAAAGATACTAAACCCTTTATCCTTAACAGGATTACGGCACATGCACATCAACTTTCAACTAAGCTTCTTTAATAGTTAATTACTTCAACCAAAATAAATCACTTATCTGTACTTAACGACACAAATTAGAACTTTTACAAACACACAGAATGGAATAACAATGAGTCCACTCGGTCGCTCCACCACAAACAGTCCGGTGCGGATCTGTTGTGCACCCCTCCTCCTAAGCGACACGATTACATTCCCTCTTTTATATTAATATGATAAAAAGATACATCACTTTGGCCATTATGGCATTTCACCGAATTATTTACAAACATGGCTATGAATATTACAAAGGTTAATCTGGTGGCATCCGGTAGCCTAACAGTATACCTCACATGAATTCAACCTTTTCTATCAATCTAGAGGAATTTATAGAGAGTTTATAGCCCCTTATACCCCAGTACAAAATGGTGTAGCTGAAAGGATGAATAGAACTATTCAAGATAGAGTAGTTTCTATGTTGCATCATGCAAACCTTTCACAAGGCTTTTGGGCAAAAGAAATATTAACTGCAATTCATGTGATTAGCCTTTCACCTAGTACTGCCACAAGTTTGAAAGTGGAACAAGAGTTATGGACAATGAAGCCACCATATTGTTGGAGTTAGACGTCTTCGAAAGCACGCGAACAACACAAGGAAGAAGAAGAAGCTTGGAGCACAACACACAATATTGAATGTATTACCACTAGAATGTACAAAGATAAGTAGCCCTTTAGTGCAATAGGCATATATACAAGCCGGGGGAAAAAACCTCTTAAAGAGGGAAAAAAGTGCCTCGGTGGTCCTAGAGTGTTCACACACATCACTACCTAAATATATCAACAAATCCCTCCTGGGAGTGATGCGGTGAACAAGGAGCTGGCACTCATGTATAAGGAAGTGCCAAGCTATGTGGAAATCACTCCACATAAGGAAGTAAGCCCAAAGCTTTGCGAAAAGCTTCAAACTTCTCCCTAGGCAGATCCTTCGTGAAAAGGTATGCAATGTTCTCTTGCATGGACATATATGTCAAGCTTATCTCCCCAGCAGAGAACCTCTCCCTATCATAATGATAATGCACCTCAATGTGCTTAGTGCGAGCATGAAACACATGGTTCTTCGCAATTGCCAATGCAATCTGACTGTAAGTGAAGATGGTGGTGGCAGAAGACTGACCAACACCCAAATCAGCCATAAGGCATCTGAGCCACACACACTCAACAGTCGCTGTGAAATCTGTTCTATACTCAACCTTGCAACTGGAAGTGGCCACAATAGGCTGCTTCTTGCTCAGCCAAGATATGCATGAGATACCAAACATGAAGTAAAAACCACTAGTGTACACATGAGTGTTCATAGCAACGAGCCTAATCACTGTCAAAAAAAGCATGCAAATCTGACGATAATGATCCCCTCTTGGGATAAAACAATCCAAGTAGCCAGGTACCACTCAAGTAGTGAAAGATGCACTTAACCGCCTGCCAATACTTGACACTTGGGCAATGCGTAAACCTGCTCATCTGTGAGATAGCAAACTGAATATCTCATTGAGTAATGCATAAGTAAATCAAGCATCAAATAGCCTGCTGATAGAGAACAACATCAAACGCATCTCCAACATCATGAATATTCAACCGTAAACCGGTCTCCATAGGAGTGGCAATAGGCTTACAGTCTTCATGACCAAAATGCTACAATAATGTGTCAATATATTTCATTTGAAACAAAGCCATTCCACCATCAACATGCATAAGTTGAATGCCCAAATAATGATGCAAATGCCCCAAATCAGACATCTCAAATGAGGCATGCAAATCAGCCTTAAAATCAGCAATATGCTTCTCATGAGGACCAGTGAGCAGCATGTCATCAACATAGACAACAATGATCAGAAGCACATCATTAGCATGCATAACATATAAGGTGCTTTCAGTTGGATTGTTCTCAAAACCATGTGCAATCAGATAGGCATGTATCTTCTCATACCAAGCACGTGGTGCTTGCTTTAAACCATATAATGCCTTCTTTAACCTGCACACCTGATTTTCATGCCCTTTCTGCACAAAGCCACGGGGCTAAAAAACATACACTTCTTCATGCAAGTCACCATTTAGAAATGCATTTTTAATGTCCAATTGATGTACATTCCAACCATGATGAGCTGCAAGTGCACATATGCTACAAATAGTAGTCATACGGCATATAGGTGCAAAGATCTCATCAAAATCAATGCCTCTTTCCTGCGCATAACCCTTTGCAGCAAGCTTGGCCTTATACCTGTCAACTGTTCCATCAGGCATACACTTAAGCTTGTATACCCACTTTGTGCCAATGGCCTTCTTGCCATGAGGCAAGTCACATAAAGACCAAGTACCATTCTTTATTATAGCATCATATTCAGATTGCATATCAACCATCCAATTTTTTGAATTTTGTGCTTCATCAAACGAAACAGGCTCATTCTCGTCACAGAGACTAGATGCAGCCATAACATAGCAATCGGATGCAATAGAGGCACTATGAGAGCTTGATCGAGTACGATATGACATAGATGCATTTAATTTGCTGTCATGCAAAGTCTGTACTAGCCATTTTGGCATAGCTTTTGCTTGCTCAATATCAACTCTCTCATCAAGAAGTGCATCATGTAAATCTGCATAAAAAATGGTATGATCTGCATCATCACATGAAACCTGCATCATCACATGAAACCTGCAAAGGCTGAGAAGTTGCCTCATTAGGACTAGCACTAGACTGTCCACTTGTAAAAAAAGCAGCAAAATATCATAAATGTCTTTAGATCTAACAAATGTCTCCTTAGTACATAAAAGCAATGGCTAAATAGCATCTTTTACAAAAACAACATCGTGGCTAACCAAAATGTGTTTAGTCTATGGATGATACAGACGATAGCCTTTACTTTCAGAACTGTACCCAACAAAAATACATTTTATTGCTTTATCATCCAATTTTTTACGATGTTGTTCAGGCACTAATGCATATACCAGACAACCAAAACATGCAGATGAGAAACAGATGGCTTGCGTCCATGCCAGGCCTCATATGGAGTGATAGACTATAGTGCTTTAGTAAGACACCTGTTAAGTACATATGGTACACACATGATAGCCTCAAGCCAGAAACTATGTGGTAAAGCCTAACTCTTGACCATACACCTCGCCATCTCCATGAGTGAACTATTCTTCCATTCAGCTACTCCATTCTGTTGAGGTTTATACGGTAGTGTACACTGATGCTTTATCCCACGCTCAACCAAAAATGCATAAAAGTCAAAAGACATATATTCCCCCCCTCAATCAGAACAAAGGGTACCCATTTTACATGCTGACAAATTTTTAGCCAAAACCAAAAACTATTTGAAGCACATGAACACTTCGGACTTTGCTTTCAATGGAAATACCCATGCATGCCTAGAAAAATCATCAATGAAAGTCACAAAGTAAAGATAGTTTCCAAAAGAGGGTGTCTGCATAAGCATAGACATCACTATGTACAAGATTCAATTTCTGCGTAGCCCAAACTGAACCATCTTTTGGAAAGGAGGAACACTGCATTTTGCTCAAAGTACAGCCTTCATAGATATGTTTTCCGGGTGCCTCAAGTTTGGGCAAAGAGGACACCATTTCAGATTTCTGCAGGCATAGCAAACTAGAAAAATTCAGATGACCAAAGCGTGCATGCCAAAGCTTTGCATCTGACATAGCCTAAGAATCATGTACTGCACATGCCGAATCATTCATAGATCTTTCATAGTCTATGAGCTTATACAACCCACGACATAAAATACGAGAAGCAATAATCAGATCGCCATTTGACAGATCATGAACTGTACATCTATCATCAACAAATTTCACAACCAAGCCAATCTTGGCTAGAGCCAAAACTGATAAGAGATTCTTCTTGACCCCTGGCACAAATAGTAGTCAGAATGATCTTACCAACTCCCATGATAGGATAAGAGGAAAGAGCTACCATCAATAGTAGTCAGAATGATCTTACCAACTCCCATGATAGGATAAGAAGAGTTGTTGGTGCATGTGACAGTACTCCCTATAGGGGTAGGCTCTAGTGAAGAGGAAAAATTGTACTACGAGGTAATGTGTTTGATCGCCCCACTATCAAAGTACCAAACATCTGAGTCTACTACAAACATGCACTGCTCATGAGAAGATGGGTCAAAATGGCAAATAGTAGTAAATGCCCATTCTTCTCCCTGTACAAGATTAGCAGACTCTGTTTTCGGTGTAGAGGCCTCTGCAGCAACCATTCCAACCTCTTTCTTCTTTGCCTCTTTAGCAGCCAATTTTGGACAGTTCTTTATGATATGATCATTTCCTTTACAATACTTGCAAAACAATTTCTGCTTTTCTGATTTCTTCTCATCTTTGTCTTCCTTCTTCGAATGTGCAACATTTGCAGATTTCTGCTTGCTAGTAGATGAGCTCCATTTACCTTTGCCCTTCTGACTAGCCAGGAAAGCTTGATCTGCAACACGCATAATAGACCTGTTCTACCTAGACTGATCTTCTTGCAACAGAACAGAAACTAACTCCTCAAATGAAAAGGCATTTGGATTGCCCTTTCATCATCAAATGAAGAGTAGAAGCAAAACTTTGATATGAATCAGGAAGAACATTCAGAACGGTATGCACAAGTGAGCTATCTGGTATAACCTCATCAACAAAAATCAACTATTCCTTCAAGTCTTTGATCTTCGTTAGAAAATTTTCCATAGAATCACGTTCATTCATGTGCTCACTCTCAAACTATTTTCAGAGGTAAGCAACACGAGCCTCATTCCTAGCCTGGTACAATGTGGTAAGTGTATCCCAAGCATCCTTAGCTATTCTACAAGAGCAAATGTGAGGAATAATGACACGTTTGATAGACAAAGCTATCAATGCATGTGCTTGAGCATCTTTGCCATCCCAACAAATTTGCTCTGTAGTAGTGCAATAGAAATCGTAGCACGAACAGGAATCTGCAAATACCTTGATGCAAAAAATTGACTGTATCTCAAAAAGTTGAACATAACTGCCTAGACGAATTCTGCTAAACCTGTAGCTGATTTTGAGATGCTTATACTGGCGAACTGAAACTGGTACATACCTTTGGCACAAAAAGATGAAATAGCTTGCACAAGCACTATGATAGTGCATTCGGAGGTCAAAATGAGCTCAAATCATAATTTCGGCACCACATATTAAAGCTATTTTGATGTCTGAAATACCCTGAGTATGCTCACCAAATTTCATGTGATTGTGAGACTGCAACTAGAGAGGTGACGATGACGCCCTAGATGAAGTAGCGACCTGCTCTGATACCAACTGTTGGAGTTAGACGTCTGCGAAAGCACGCGAACAACACAAGGAAGAAGAAGAAGCTTGGAGCACAACACAGAATACTGAATGTATTACCACTAGAATGTTCAAAGATAAGTATTCCGTTAGGGCAATAGGCATATATACAAGCCGGGGGGAAAAAACCTCTTAAAGAGGGAAAAAAGTGTTGTAGAGGTGCTAGAGTGTTCACACACATCACTACCTAAATATATCAACACATATTATGATCATCTTCAAGTTTTTGGGTGTGAACTATATGTTCATATAACCAAGAACCTTAGACAAAAGCTGGATCATAAGTCAAAGAAATGGATTCTTCTTGGATATGGTCGAGAAGGCCAATTTGGATATCCCATATCGGATCCTTAAACACAGTTAGTGATCAGAAGTAGTGATGTCAGTCTCAATGAGTCTAAGATGCATAAACAACCCATTAAGGAGGTTGAAGTGAGAAGAGTGGTGTTTGAGGATACTAGTCCTGCAGTTAGCATGCATAAAAATTTTGCGCATAGGGATGTTCAAGAGAATGTCTGATCAAATCAGTTTGCAAATATTCCAGTTTAGCAACCATTGAGGTGCTCTGCACATGTCTTACATCCACCTGATAGATATGTTCCAAGTTTGGATTTTGTTATGCTAATAGATGTTGGTGAGACTTCTTGCTAGAAAGAGGTTTTGCAAATAGAGGATCATGTCAAGTGGGAGCGTGCCATGAAGAGTGAGTTGGATTTTATTCACAAGAATGGTACTTGGGATTTAGTACCTTTTCCAAAGGGCAAGAAAGCATTACCATGTAAATGAGTATATAAACTGAAATTCACATCAGATAATGCCTCTCTAAAGTATAAAGCACGAATTGTTGCAAAGGGTTTTAAACAATAACATGGTGTTGATTTTGAGGAAATCTTCGCTCCAATGGTCAAGTACATTTGTTTCCACTATAGAAGCATAATAGGTTGCAGCAAGTGAGGCATGTAAGGAAGCTTTGTGGCTTTCGCGTCTTGCTTGTGATATGGGTCTACCTCAACATGCACCTCATTTACTTAGTGATAGCTAGAGTGTCATTGCATTGGCTAAGAATCCAGTCTATCATGCAAAGACCAAGCACATTGAGGTGAAGTATCACTTCATTAGAGAATGCTTAGCCATTGAGTGCATTATTCTTTAGAAGTTTCATACTTGAGATAATGCTACAGATGCATTGCCTAAAGCTATACCACAGGATAGCTTTCAACATTATTTTCACTTGATGGGGGTTACTTGATTCATGACCTTACACAGTCACTTGTATACTATGTAACATTACACCAAGTGGGAGGTATAGTTTGTATACTTACACTCAGGTATTCTTTATCATTCTTTATTTTTCCCCAATAGTCACTTTGGCCATGTTGGCCTTTAGTGGGAGATTGTTACCATTAGTTTTCACGTGAAAGGCCAAATGGCCACTGGAAACTTTTGTATATGTTCCTTAATAAAACATATAGTGGCCTGGTTAGCCACAAAATGTAAGTTCCACTACAATTGTAACACTTACAAAATCTATCTTTGTGCTCCATGTGTACTATGTTCTTCTGCATATTCTATAGCCTTTGTGTGGACTATTATGCACAGTGCTTGGAGCTCAGTTTTCATCGTAGAGCTCTCGAGAAGGAGAGTTCAGCATGGTGCATTGTCATCAAAATACTTCATGTACAAATATATGTTTCCTTCCCATGTAAAAAGAAGATGGTACAATGTTTATATCCTTCCTTCAACAAATTCATGGGTGGTACAATTCCTTCCCTATACATATGAGGATGGTACAAAGGGGATGTTTTTATGATACATCATCATAGATGAAATCAAATTGAGCTTCTTCTTCTTCATTTGTCTCCTCTACTACGTTGACGTTGCTAGGCCTTTTTTTGAAAGCTCTTTTGTTGTTGTTGTTGACATTGTTGTTGTATAGGGAACAATACTTTGTAGCATGGTTGGGTTTGCCACATATTTTGCAAGGGTTGACTTGAAAGCAATCCGTTGATAAATGGTTGGTGTGATTACAATGCATGCATATTGTAGCTCTTACAACCAAGGCATTTGTAGTGAATCCATCATGTTTTTTCAGCTTATTTTCATGTTGTTGTAGAGAATTAATAACATCCTCTAGTCTAGGGATAGGGTCTTTTTCCTTAAGAATAGTTACAGCTTGTCCAAAATTATCATCGGGCATGGCTTTGAGTAGGATGGCTACTTGATCCTCCTTTTCAATAGGGCATTGCACATAAGCTAATTGGGTACAAATACTCTTCAGCTTGTTTACAATGGTAGGTCTACCTTCTTCTTGTGACATGGTAAGGGAATAAAGTTGAATTTTAAGTGCTATTTTTGAGTTTCTAGAAATTGTTCCAAAATTATGCTCTAGAGTAATCCATGCTTGGTTTGCAGTGGTGCAATCATCCAAAAATGTACATAGTTATCATCAAGGGAGGTGAGTAACATCCCAAGTGCTTGCTCATCTTTTTCAGTGAAATGTGGCAGACCTCTTCTATGCTCAGGTGTTTCATTTGGTGCTAGCGGTTTTGTGATAGACCAAAGTTGTTTAGTCATGAGATGACCCTTTATCTTTGTTTGCCATGTGTGCAAACCTTGCCCATTAAATTTATCTAGAGGCTTTGCAGTCAACATGGAGAGGTATTACCAAAGTGAGTTGCTCTGGTAGTGTCTAACTCCTTACAACAATATTTTATTTGATGGATTTATTATGATGGGAAGGTTTTACCATTCATGCATGATGGCAATGTCTAATCTCATGAAAATTGATGAAAACACTCTCACACACACACACACACATATATATACATACATGACATGCTCAAAACTATGAAATAGGAGTAATTAAAGAGCATTAAAAGCTAGTGAAAATTTTTTTGGTGTTGGCTCCATTTATGTACTTGCTTGAGTGCTTTTTGTTAGTTCTTTTATTTGCATGTGCACGCCTTTGTTGTCGCCATACTATGTAGAAAATAGTTATAATTGTGCTTCTATCACCAAAACTTTGATTTATGTGCCTTCTTCAATTACATGATTATGCCTATCGATCGGATGTTTGATGCAACCATTGTAAGTAGTGAGCTCAATGACTACCACAGAGAATTACAGTTGCTATGAGACCAGGTGAAGAAAAAGGCTATGGCACAACAACAGAAGGTTTCTCATGATGATGAAGAGGCAGACAAAGAGAGAAAGAGAGATAGAGAATGTGATCTCTTCTCATATGCACAAATGAGATAAGATGAAATGTGTGCCTTCGATTAAGTGACTCAAAGTCATGTTTTTATACATAAAAAAGGAGCCCTTTTGGACAATCAAAAGGAGATAAGGCTTTAGATAGGATTATCCTCTTATTTGGAGAGGGTTCACACACAACAAATAAACTTCATAGCTAAAAACCTACACAAGATAATTGAAAGAGAGAAGCAAATGAATTCATAAATTTCTCTTTTAAAGGAAGGAGAAAGTGGGATTTTTCCTTCACATGGGAGTTTGATTCTCCACTAGCTTGGAAGGAAAAACATGGAGAACTTATGTACATGTTCTCATTGTTGGATGAGTACAACAAATGGATTCATCATAATCTCTTTTAAATGGAAAGGGAAAGGGAAAGTGGAATAAATTCCACTATTAGATCTCTTTTCCTTAGATGGGATTAGAGAGAGAGAGAGAGTTTCACTTTCTCACTTTTAGATTGTCTACATAGGAGTGGCACTCTTCTATCAAAGGCAATTTGAAGATAAGAAATTCAATGGTTAGATTGATTCACATGAGGAGAAGCTAGAGAGAAGTAGCTATCTTTATTTTCAGTGATGGTCCTCGATTAGCTGTGATTATCTAGTTATTGACAGTAGTCAGATTGGGCGTAGAGTAATTACTCCTCTCTTTAGGGTTTCTAAGAGATAGGGATAGATCTAACCTATTGGGGGACCAAAATCTTAGTTGGTGTTTCATCATGAGGATGATGTGTGATCATCAATTAGGATGATGTTACTTATGGATTATATGAATCTCAAAGGGAATGATTTTTGCATTCATATGGCAAACTAACGGGAAGAGAAAGTGTGAGAGTTTGCACTAGTGCCAATAGATGCTCTTCTAATAGAACTTAATTTAAAAGTAATGGATGCCAAACCAAATATTTCTTGGTCTCCAACAAGCCAGGAGGCAATATCTTTGGCTTTTGTTGTTTTGGTAGAAGAGGGGAGGGGGTGCAACAAAGGTTTGATTTCTCTCTCTCTCTCTCTCTCTCTCTCTCTATATATATATATATATATATATATATATATATATATATATATATATATATATATATATATATATATATATATATATATATATATATATATATATATATATATATATATATATATATTTCTAGAATGGTTTGAATGAAATTTATCAATTTTCTACGTAGGCTTCAATTGTCTTGTAAATGCATCTTCAGTCACATATGCCATCATCATGGATGAAAATGTGCAATGGGGGCCATCCATGAGGACATGCAATGGTATGGAGATGGTGATATCTAGGTTATGTGGTGGGTGCTCATGATGCATAAGGATGACCACAACGATTATCCATCCCTCCCATTAGCCGATGTGAAGTTATAAAAGATGAGCATTGCTTGACCATCTCTTTCATTGTTGTAATTGTTTTTGTCTTTCCTCGTCCAATGAAGGCTATCTTATTGGGACAATTTACAACTATGTCTCAATACCACAACGAGTTGACACCATTTATTGTAATCCCTATTTAGATTTCTTTCATACCCTCCTCCATACTTCTTGTTTGTTATGCTAATGAACATGTCCTAGTTCCCTAGACTCGTCTTTTTCGTTAGTGTTTGTGTGTGCAAGTTGAGACTTGTAGAATTGAGCACTGATGACTTATACAATGGTATAAAGTGAAATGCATGAACTATAAGCCCAATGTGATTATAGACCTTAACAATGCTCCTTCTTAGTGTGCTTCTTTACCATATCCAACATTATTATTTGCCTCTCTCTCTCTCTCTGCATGAGAGATAGTGTAGATTGTCTCTAGCAATTTGTCTCAAAAATGAAGAGCATTGCACTCTATTATAGATTGCTCTGGCTTGTTATGTAGTAGAAAGCGTTTCTCTGTCTCTCTCTCAACAATACAAAGGATCTGATCGTATGTCACAATTATTGAAGCAACTAGTCAAACATGAGCTACAAATTGGCACTATACTTCACTTTGAGTTATTTCCAAACCACATAAACTCTATATTCCAAGCTATTGGAGGGGATGTAACTGTACCAATTGAGAAGCAACATGGCACAGATTGAAAGAAAGGAAGTGGAGGACATGATTACTAAAGTGCTCAGAGAGGCAAAGAAGGAGGTAGACAAAGTACTTAATCAAGAAATGAGGAAGGTCAAAGACAAAATAAGTGCCCTAGAAGAGCATATCCAAATTATCCAAGAAGAACGAGATGAATGAAAAGTTGAGATGCATAGGCTTCAAGAAGAAATCATTCACCTGACGATTTCCAAAGAAGAAGGAGAGATCACAAAGCTAGATGACCTAAAGGAGGAAATCAAGAATGATTGGAAGATGGATATGCAAGAACACATCAGATCAGAGATGGGGGCAACACAAAATAGTTGGGTGCAAAGAAGAAGCAATAAAAAATGAACACATCCATGTACAAGACACTCTTGAAGAGGAGAGACTAAGACAAGCCCGATGCCTACATGTGAGAATCACAGGTCTATCTAAAGGCATATCAACAAAAATGGATGCATCACATATATGTAGGCAATTGGAATATACCAATATGCCATTTACTCGGGCATGGAGAAGGGGGAAAGATAGTATGAAACCTAGAGCATTGATATTGCACATGGTTTTAACAGAGGAGCGAATCGCCTTCTTCAAAAACAACAAACATTATGGAATCTTCTAGGGGCACCCCTATTCATGGATGAGGACCTCACAAAGATGCAGATAGAACATAGAGGGGCATGTATGCCCCAAATCTTCTAGGCACAGTGAGAAGGAAGGAAGGCTTTTTATCATGACGATAAAGTCTTCATCGATGGATGCCCTATCAAATAGGGATGGAGCACTTTGGACACGACCATACCGACTGGAGGAGATCCTAGATACTCATGACTTTGCATGCATCATGGAGCCACATGGGATCCCTCAATGGGGCCTACCTCACATTGCAGGGTTTCACTGGGAATCGCATTCAGGACCATGCCAATACAAAGTAGTACACGAGGGTCAAGGGATGTCTCCATCATATTTAGACAGGAGATGCAGAGCCGGATCCATATCATGGCTAGAGATGAGGAGGCATGATATAGATGGATTTGCATGGAGATAACATCAAAGAGTTGGGTCTGCATTGCCATATGTTACTTTCCACTAGGCGGATCCCGATATGCAGGACAGGACCTTGGGGGATTGACCCAGGATAGAGAGTCACCATACATAGCACTTTCACATGAGATACTATAAACTCTATCTCTAGTATCGCTCCATATAACTTGGCCAATATGGGGCTAATCATGATCGTCTGATATGTGGCTGGATCCATAACATCACCTAACTTATGAATGGGCACAATGGTGTGCTCAGTCCATGCGTCAAGGATCCCTTCAACTAGTGCATGGTTCAAGAGGTGGGCAATGAGTGGTGTTAGAGTCGTGCATCCATAGATGATATGCTCTGCTTGTAAATCGAGCTCATCATGTGCCCTGCCATGCAGTAGATGAGCAATGGTGTCGCTCACCATAGTGGGTGTGAACAAGTAAGAGGCGAGGTCATGATCTTTGTGGTCTGGGGGCTAGTATGGGATCTGGTATAGGCTTTGTGCATAGCTATGCCAAGTATGCGGGTCTCAAATGGGTGTCTATTGTCTCCTCTCTCTCAGATGTTGCCATGTCACTACACTATCCCAACTCATAAGCAAGTGGTAGATATCCCAATATTGTCTCTCCTCCCATTCTCGCTGCTTGCAATGAGTAAGGCTCTGCATACAGCGTTGTCATCGAGATTTTCTCTCCTCTCTCATTCATGAAGGCCTACAAGAAACACATTCAGTGAAGATGACCAGAATTCCTTGAGAATTCCAAGATGCATCAAGGATGTCAAAGCGAGTTCACATGCAAACTTTGGAAGAAATCAAGCAAATCTTGGGTAGCAGTCAAAGCTGGTCAAACTTTGGAAATTAGGGAAAATTTTCAATGTCTCCAAATCACATGAAAATTCGTATACTTGTAAATCCTATCAAAGGCAGTGTATAGCCCAAATTTCCCATGAAAATGGATTTTCTAGCACATTGATATGCCATGTGAATTTTGTAAAGAGTGTAATTTTTTCACTTAGACCCTACAAAATTTTGTATAGGAGTTTTTGTTAGCCATATGGTTTGGCATGTATAAAGAACATATGTGGCTACATATTTGTACAAAGTTTCAAGGCTATCAGAGCTTCCTAGACACCTTAATGCCACCTTGCAAGCTTCCAAATTTAGTCAAACTTGTACAAGGGAGATTCAGATGGGAGTTTTTTCTGTATATTCCTAAAGGAGACCTTTTCAGACATAGCCCTACAAATTTTCATCTTCATCAAAGGATATCTGAAGGGTCAACGAGCACAAAATCCAGTTTTCAAGGTCACTACAGTTTCCTAGAATAAGAAAATTGAAGGCTTGAAGGGCTGCCACATGGCAAACAATGATTGAACCATGTTGTACGGTCAAGATGAGCTCATATTCAAGGGTGGAGATGCACTAAAGCATAAAGCAAAGAGGATCCACGAGTTTTTTCACCGGATAAGCCTTTTTTGAGGATCAAAGATCAATAATGCAGAGTTTGTAAAAAAAATAATAGCTTATTTTATCCAAATTGATGTCAGCACTGATCCAACAATCTAGAACAACCTTAGATCCAATGGTGGAGAATGAAGGCTCCTATTTTCCTCCCCTTTGCCCTAGATATCATATGAAGAACCAATCCTAACCATCCATTTGATAAATCCAATGGTTATAATCAAAAGAAGCTGATCTTAGGGTTGAGAGTTGATTTCTCTAGATCCAAGGGCCCAAATTCATTCAGAAAACTATATAAACCCCCCTCCAAACTCCTAGAGCATCATTGTTAGGCATCCATAGGGCCCTTGGTTTCCTTGAGACGATCACCCTTAGTTGAGTGTGTGAGGATCCAAGGTGGGCTAGTAAGAGCATAGTTCCTAGATTCAATTTTTAGACTTCCTCTCTAGGATAGGCTCATAAACTTAGTTTCTCTTTCTTTGCTCACCCTCAGTGGAGTGTGTGAGTGAGTTTGAGCTGGTTTTATGTGTCTTAGACTTCGTTAGAAACACATTACGATCCTAGAAAGACATAGGGTCAATGAAGTGAGACCTATCCTCTTACATGTGACATTCGGTTGAACTATCATGGTGAGAGGGTCGTGCAGACCACCTTTGACTAGTAGAATGCTTAGCTTGACGTTTCACAATATTCATGTATATGTTTGTCATAACAATATCTTCTAATTCATGTCTTATGTCTCTTATCTCTTTGTCTCTTATATGTTTTTACATGTCACCTTCTATCTCTTTCTATGTGTGAGAAGGCTCCGCAGTATTGCATTGAACCAGTGAGGATGATCCATTTAAGGTTGAGAGAATAATTTTCTATTCATTTTTTATATCATGACCCACATGCATTCATACCACCCACAAAAACCCATGCTTATAAATTGATTTTTCGAAAGTGTATAAGAAGCTCCATTCGTGGACCATTCTTCCTTTCAAAAGTTGATTCATGTGTGTGGTTTTCTTTTTGTTCTCATCATGCATACATCCACAAGAACCCATGCTTGTGAATTTTTTTAAAAAAGTGTATAAGAAGCTCCATTCGTGGACCATTCTTCCTTTCATAAGTTGATTCATGTGTGTGGTTTTCTTTTTGTTCTCATCATGCATACATCCATATGTTCGTTTCCATGACATCTCTTCTCCCCATACCCAACTTCATCTTCACCTTCACATTTTTATCACAAAGACCTTCCAACACTCACTAGCTTCATACACTCTACGTGTGTCGCGGCCGGACCCGATCCACCCGGATTGCGATCACCTCCACATTTGAACCCGACGTGAAATGCTTCGTGGCATTTGCTTCTAAACTTGGGAGGTTGTGATCCATATTTTTTTTCATATTTTTCATCCTCATCATATCATCATCATCATTCTTGAGTGTTGCACTGGATTTCTCACAATATCTTGCACATCTTTGTCATGAAGTAAATGCATTTGTGAGAGATCTAGAACATCGTGCATCACTTGCTTATTCACATAAGATGGAGGAAGGATTCAAATCCCTTATTGTTGAGAAACAAGGCCAAAGAATAGTCTCTTGTATGTTGAGAGAGAAAGGAAAATTCAATGGCATCAACATTACAAGATACTTAGATTTGTTTGAAGAGCAAGCTATGATTTTTGGTCTTCCCGAAGATCTTTTGATATCATTCTTTTGAACGAATTGTTGATAGCTCTATCATAAATCATGTCACTCAATATGATAGTCTTCCTTGGAGTGATTTTAAAAAGGAGATGCTCAAAGAATTCTATCTTGAAGGTTATAGCCAACATAATCGAGATGGATTCATACGATGGGTCAATTCCCCAAAGCATAGTAGCTCTATTACTCACTTACAAAATGAGTATATTAGACGATATGAACAACTTCCTGATGAAGATAAGATAACTTTGGAATCTGATCTTGTGATCAATTTTCTTAAGCTTCTTCATCTTGAAACTCGTAGGGAAGTTGAACGAAAGAGCCAGATAAGTGCTATGGTCTTACTGACAATCGGCAAAAAGTGCATAAAGTAGTAGAGGCTGTAGCCCATAGACATCAAAGACAATCCATGCTTTATGAGCAAACTAGTCTTCCTCAAGCTAGCCTTCCACAAACTAAGGAGCAAGAATGTATCAAAACATGTATCCTCAAGCTTCTCAAATAGCTTTTCAAAATCTTCAAAATCAAAATTTTAAAAATCATCAACCGTATACTATGGAAGCTCCTTTTGCACCTCAAGTACTACATGTTGCTCCCCAAGCTCCTCAAATACATCAATTGCCTTATCAAATCCCTAATTATCCCTTTCAAACAATACCTTATCAACAAAATCCTCAATTTCAAAATTTCCCACCACAAGTTAATCAAAATCCTCAAAATCAAAATGGTTTTGTGCATGGTCCTCGTAGGTGTCCTTGGTGTGATTAGTTAGAGCACTTTTTGAGAGATTGTGAACTATTGAAGGCTGCTAAGGAGCAACGACTAGTAATAGACATAGACAAGAAAATTTGTGACTATCAATCTAGGCTACCTTTGCAAGGAAATTATGGTAAGGGAGGAATGAAAAAACACTATGAAAATATAACCATAATGGACGTAGGATCTAGAGGAGTGAAACTAGAAGCTCTTGATGTACAACAATTAGAATCAAGTAGACCCACAAAGGAAGTTGACTTTTCCATAGAGGCACGAGATGAGATTAGGAGAATAACGGCTTGGGAGTCACCGACAGAAGAACAATCTCTTATTTCTCACATATCCAATGTAGAAGAAAAATGAAAAAGAGATGAAGCTAAGCGTAGTGAAAGAAGAGTGACTTGAAAACAAACCTCGGAGGGAATAGAAACAATCATAGAGCAAGGAGAAACATCACAATCCAAAGATAAAAAACAAGAATCACAACCCAATGAACAAAAGAAAGAGGAGAAACAAAAAAGGAAGAAGACAAAGCAAAGAAAAACAGAACCAAAGCCTTTAGATAAACAAGAACAATCAAAACAAACTGAAGACCAAACACGAGAACATGAACAAAAACAAGATCTCGAGAAAAAACAAAAGAAACCAAAGAGAAAACCTAAAGCCATCTTGATTTCAGAAATTTAGAGAGAAATAGATCCTATGGAGATTTTAGATGACATTTTGCTTAAGAGACAAGTGACTATGTCTTTAGAACAAGTTTTCTCTATTGCAAAAGGCTATTTTTAAAGATAACTTTATCGGCCTAATTAAAAGGAAGAGGTTTTCGCTTAATCTAGATATTTAGATGCAAGATTCTCTAGATCAAGATCAAGCTATGAATGAAGCCTTAAACTTTGATGAATCTGATGAAGAGGACTTTGATGATGATGAAGTAAATGTTAATAAAAATTAGGACCTATTCAACTTGACCATGAAAATCATGAAAACAATCTTGAAAGTCACTTTAAAAGAAAATTTTGGTATAGAGGTACATCAGAGATGCATGTTAAAATAGGAAATGATAAGAACGCTATCACTGTAAATGCATTAGTAGATTCCGACTCTAAAATCAATGTGATTTCAAGAGAAGTCTATGATAAGTTTCGATGGCCCATAGATAAAGATTGTGGATGGCATATGAGAACTGCAGATAATGGTGTAGGTACCCTGTATGGAGCTTGTGCTAGTGTGCCCATATCCATAGGAGGAATCACAGAAGAGTTTCACTTTTTTATTCAAGATAATTGCTCCTATGACGTTCTCTTAGATCAACCCTTTATTTGTGAGAGTCGTATGGAAACTAAAGCCATGGATGATGGGTCTACCTATGCTAGAATTAAGTCTAAGGATGGAATGGAATCACTTCAAGTCATGATGGTAGGAGTGAATCATCCTAGGAATCGATTGTCAATTAGAAAGAAACCTATTGTTACTCAGGGTCATGAGCATGCTTGTAGTGATTGTGCACCTCGATCCATGTTTGGGGCTAATATGATTCATGACTGTTGATACTAGTCCTATTGGTATAGGTTGGATCATAAGTCAAGATGATAGTGAAGGGAATAGATATGCAATTAGATTTGGTGCCAAAATTTTACATGAAGCACAACGAAAATATCCACAAATCAAACGAGAACTATGGGTTATGGTAACAACTTTGAAAACAGACAAAGAATATTTCATTGGTGCAAATGTCAAAGTTGAGACTGATTGTTTGCCTCTCATTGGAATGATAGACAATTGTTCATCTCCTGATATAGCCATGCTTAGATGGATCTCATATATTAAGTTCATAAATCATGAGTTAGTTCATATTTCAGGTAAGTCAAACTCAGTTGGTGATATATTATCGTGAGCTAGATTTAATGATGATCTTGAAAGTGATCTAATAAAGAATGTGAACTTAATTGACTATGTTCCACATATATACGAGTATGAGAAATTTCATGAGTTTGAGTACGAAAATGAATGGAGAGACATATGAAAGTGTCTGAGTACACTACAACCATTACCTAGCTGGACTACGAATAGATTCCATAACATTAGGAAACGAGCTTATAACTTTTTCGTATGTAACGGTTATCTTTGGAGACATGCTAAGGGTAAGGTTAAGAATCCACAACGAGTCCTAGGAAAATGAGGTCTTCAGTTGCAAGTAATGAAGGAAATGCATGAGACATTATGGGCAAGTCATAAAAGATTTTTTGGAACATATGAAAAAATTAGAAGTACCTATTATTGGCCTAGGATGTATGTTGAAATTAGTAGCTATGTTTCTACATGTTCTACTTGTCAACTTCATTCATCAGTCAAACATAGAGATCCGTTGCATCCTACTTATCCATCCTGTATTCACTACAAGTGGGTAGTAGATCTTGTAACTATGCCTAAAGGTATTGACAAAATGCATTACATTGTACTTGCAAGAGAAGACTTAATATTGTTCCCCCCCGAGCTCACTTAACCGTGGCAATCTCTTGCGACTCAGCTACACTCTTGTGGTGTCTAAAGAAGGGGAAAGACTAAGGTCGACATTACCTTGAACATGTTTTGGTCCCTCAAAGCTTCATTCTTTGCTTTCAAAGCCTATTTTTGAGCATTTTTGGAGTTTCTTTTGAAGCCATTTTGGAGTACTTCCGCACATAGTTCTCTTCACACAGGTCAAAGAACATCAAGAAGAGTGTTCTTTATACTTATTCGACAACAAATATCAACATTTGGGCCTGTGTTTTCAATCACACTTGTAAAACTACAACTTTCTTGAAAGATTTCAGTTTTGATGGGAGCAACCACTGCAAATTTTTGCACGTTTTGTAAGCCAAAAACATCAGAGTTGATAGACATTTGTAGGTGTTATTGGCTAGTTTTTGGGCTATGTATTCAGCCTTTTAGTGTCATTTTAATGCATATATTGAGCACATACACATCATGTACGCTTCTGTGGATATCGCTTATGTACGTCCATGTGGTCATCGATATAGTGGTTACGTTCTTTGCATAAAGTCTTTTACATCTGATAAAGAGGGTCGTGGTAAGATTTTCTTAATTGGGAGACACCCAGATGTTGAGATCTCTTCGGTGATGCAAGTGGAAGACTTACCCAACCTCGCCATAGGAGATGTATGATAGTTGTTCATAGGTGCTCGATAAGCCTAGTTGGCTTCTATTGGGTAACTGATTATATGCAATGGAGTCAGTGATTCACTATGCATGCAAACATCTCAGTACTTGCAGTTTTATGATATTTTGACACTGGTCATATGCTCATTTTATAGAGAATACTCTGGCAAAATTTTACCAGATTTTTGGTTTTGTCAACTATATAGTGGTCAATTTACTCCTTGATACACTTATTCATTGGTGTTTGGACTCTTCTAGCTCCATTATCATTCCATTCAGCTCTCTACCATCATGGTGTCAGAGGTCTCAGGCACATCCGGTGGATCAGGGTCTAGTGCTAGTGTTCCAAGGAGGAGCTATAACTTGTAGGGCAAAGACCATTTTGAGATCCGAAAATTTGATGGCACAAACTTTGCTCTATGGAAGAATCAGATTAAAGATGTGCTCATTCAAAGGAGGCAATGGAAGCCAGTAAATGGAATTCCAAAGAAGCCTGCTGACATGGATGAAGATGATTGGGATGAGTTAGATGAAATGGCCAGGTCTACCATTCGCTTGCACCTGGCAGATAATGTTTACTTTATAGTATTAGACTATGAAAGTGCAGATGAGCTTTGGAAGAATTTATGCAATACATATGAAAAAGAGACGGCATCAAATAAAGTCTATCTGATGAGAAAATTATATGACCTTCGTATAAAGGACACATATAGTGTTGTTGAATCTAAATGAATTTGATGCTATATTCTCTCAGTAACATGCTCAAAAAATGGATATGGATAATGAAATGAAAGCAGTATTGTTGTTATGCACCTTGCCATCATCATTGGATACATTTTGCACAGCTATTAGCAATAGTGCACCTAGCGGTAAACTCATCTATGATGACATATGTGGAGCACTCTTGAGTGAGGAGATTTGTAGAAAGTCTATGGTTGGCACTCAAAGTGGAGATACATATAATGTTCATGATTCTTACCAAGGAAAGAATCAATAACATGGCATGAGCAAGAACAAGGAAAATAATGGTCAACGGAATAAGAGTAGAAGTAAATCAAGGAAGAGGGATCTAGAATGCCATTATTGTCATAAGAAAGGACACATGAAGAAAGACTGTTATGCATTAAAGAATGCTAAAGGTAAAGGACAAAATGTTGATGGGCATGTTAGATAGTTACCTGCACCATCTACCTCAACTGTGAAGATTGAAGAAATTGATGCTATTTCTGATGATGTTGATGTGTTGACACTTGATAGTACTGTGCCACCTGAGGCTCTTATGGCTAATTCTCTTTCCCACACCTAGCTGCTAGATTTTGGTGCTTCTTTCCATGTGACACCACATAGAGAATGGTTCTCTAATTATGTAGCAAAGTCACTTCGTACCGTGAGACTTGGTTATTCTTACCAGTGTAATGTTGTGTGGATTGGAGATGTGGTTGTGCAGTTCATTGATGGTTCAAAATGTATTATGCATAATATATGCCATATACCTCAATTATCATGTAGTTTGATGTCACTTGGTCAACTTGATGACCTTGGTTACAAGCTGGTCTTCTATGCTCAATCCTTTTGCATATCAAAGGGCAATATGGTTATTGTAAAAGGAAGCAAAGTTGGCTCACTTTATCTTTTATTTGTATCACAGAAAAAACACTTGCTGCTGCTATTGAACATCCTATGGCTTGCATTTGGCATGGTTGTTTGGGCCATATATCTCGTAGTGGAATGGAAAATCTTTCTCATTTTGGCTACTTACCTGTGTTATCTTTCTCTGATTTTTCATTTTGTGAGCATTGTCAATATGGAAAGCAAACCAAAAATGTGCATAAAATGCACATTGACTCTTCAATTCAGCCTTTAGATCTCGTTCATACATATGTGTGTGGTCCTATGCCCAGTAGGTCCTTAGGTGGTTCTCTTTACTTTGTCACTTTCATAGATGATGCTACTAGAAAAGTCTGGGTATATCCTATCAAATGGAAGGATGAGGTATTCCCTACTTTCAAAAACTGGCTTCCTTCAGTTTGAGACTCAAAAAGGAACTAAGCTTAAGAATTTACATTTAGATAATGGGGGTGACTATACCTCACATGAATTCAACCTTTTCTATCAATCTAGAGGGATTTGTAAAGATTTTACAGCTCCTTATACCCTAGTACAGAATGGTGTAGCTGAGAGAATGAATAGAACTATTCAAGATCGAGTAGTCTCTATGTTGCATCATGCAAACCTCTCACAAGGCTTTTGGGTAGAAGCAGTATTGATTGCAGTTCATGTGATTAACCTTTCACCTAGTACTGCCAAAGGTCTAAAAGTGGCACAAGAGTTATGGACAGGGAAGCCACCATATTATGATCATCTTCGAGTTTTTGGGTGTGAAGCATATGTTCATATACCCAAGAATCTTAGACAAAAGTTGGACCATAAGTCAAAGAAATGCATTTTTCTTGGATGTGGTCGAGAAGGACAATCTGGATATCGCTTATGGGATCCTAAAATACGATCAATGATCAGAAGTAGTGATGTCATTTTCAATGAATCTAAGATGCATAAACAACCCATTAAGGAGTTTGAAGTGAGAAGAGTGGTGTTTGAGGATACTAGTCCTCCGGTTAGGATGCATAAAAATGTTGCACATAGGGATGTTCAAGAGAATGTCCATTCAGATCAGTCTACACATGTTCTTGTTCAGCGACCATTGAGACGTTCTGCACGTGTCTCACATCCACCTGATAGATATGTTCCAGGTTTAGATTTTTTTATGCTAACAAATGCCGGTGAACCTTCTTGCTACAAAGAGGCTATGCAGTCAGAGGATCATGTCAAGTGGGAGCGTGCCATGAAGAGGATTTTATTCACAAGAATGGTACTTGGGATTTAGTAACTTTGCCAAAGGGTAGGAAAGCTTTACCATGTAAATGGGTATATAAGCTGAAATTCACATCAAATAGTGCTTCTCCAAAGTATAAAGCATGACTTGCTGCAAAGGGTTTTAAGCAACAACACGGTGTTGATTTCGAGGAAATCTTCTCTCCAATGGTCAAGATGACTACCCTCCCATGTTGCTTGGATTCATTGCAATGGAGGACTTAGAGCTAGTCCAAATGGATGTGAAAATTGCTTTCTTGCATGGAGATCTTACAGATGAGATCTATATGGAACAACCAGAGGGTTATGTAGTTCCTAGCAAGGAAAGTCTAGTTTGTAATCTTAAGAAGAGCGTGTATGGACTTAAACAGTCCCCTAGACAATGGTACCAAAAGTTTGATGCTTTTATGAAGTCTCAAGGCTATTCTCGAAGTAATGAGGATCATTGTCTCTACACAAAGAAATGCTCAGATGGTAGCTTGATATGTTTCGACAATGCTATTCTCGAAGTAATGAGGATCATTGTCTCTACAGAAAGAAATGCTCAGATGGTAGCTTGATATGCTTGATACTTTATGTCGATGATATGTTGATTGCTGTGAAGTCCTCTTATGATTTGTCAATTTTAAAAAAGAAGTTGAGTCAAACATTTAATATGAAGGATTCAAGGGATGCCAAACATATTCTTGGCATGTGCATTACTCATGATAGGAGTAAAAGATGCATATACTTGTCTCAAAGAGAGTACATATCCAAAGTACTTCACACGTTCAATATCCAGGGTGGAAAGGCATTGAGTACACCTTTACCCACATATGTGAACTTGAGCAAGGATGATTTCTCCAAATCAGATGAGGAAAAGGAATTCATGACCAAAATTCCCTATCAGTTTGCTGTTGGTAGTCTCATGTATGCTATGGTAGCTACGAGACTAGACATTGCATTTGTAGTGGGAGTTGTGAGCAAATATATGTCTAATCCTAGCAAGCAACATTGGGAAGTAGTCAAGATGATTTTAGGATATCTGAGTGGCACTAAGGACACGTGCCTATGCTTAGGTAGAGGGAAAGCATCCATTATTGGTTACATAGATTCTGACTATGTTGGTTGTGTAGACAATCATAAGTCTACATCATGGTACAATTTTCATTTTGCTGGAGGTGTTATCTCTTGGAGATCTCGTCTTCAAGAATGTACAATTGTTTCCACCACAGAAGCAGAGTATGTTGCAGCAAGTGAGGCATGTAAGGAAGCATTGTGGCTTTCTCGTCTTGCTTGTGATATGGGTTTACCTCAGCATGTACCTTGTTTGCTCAGTGATAGTCAGAGTGCCATTGCTTTGGCTAAGAATCCAGTCTATCATGCAAAGACCAAGCACATTGAGGTGAGGTATCACTTCATTTGAGATTGCTTAGCCACTGAGCGCATTATTCTTTAACGGTTCACACTCGAGATAATGCTACAAATGCTTTGACTAAAGCTCTACCATAGGATAGCTTTCGACACTGTTGTCACTTGATGGGGGTTACTTGATTCCTGATCTTGCATAGTGACTTGTATACTATGTAACATGCCCATCAGGTGGGAGGTATATAGTTTGTATACTTACACTCAGGTATTCTTTATCATTCTTTATTTTTCTCCCATATTTACTTTGGCCATATTGGCATTTAGTGGGAGATTGTTACCGTTTGTGTCCATGTGAAAGGCCAAATGGCCACTGGACACTAAATGTTCTTTAATAAAACATGTAGTGGTCTGGTCAGTCACAGACTGTAAGCTCGACCGCATTTGTAAGACCTAAGAAATCTGTCTTCGTGCTCCTTGTGTACTGTGTTTTTCTGTGTATTCTGCAGCTTTTGTATGGAGTACTGTGTGCGGCCCTAAGAACTCATTTTTCTACTCCGAGGATATTGTCATGGAGCTCTCGAGAAGGAGAGTGCACTGTGGTGCATCTCCATTGAAATACTTCAAGCTCTAGGCTCTTTTGGTGGTGGTGGTGGTTCTTGTTTGGTGGTGCTTCTTCTCCATCATAGAGAGGAGCTTTTAGACATCAAATTCATGCTCATAGAGCCTCATAGATCATTTTGGATATGATTTTTCCCATCTTCCCTACTTTTGTGGAGTTGCTGGTGCATTTAACATTTGCACAGTGTCACATGACCCTAGCAAGAGATGGTTGAACCGCACCTTAAGAGAGAGGATTAGGAAGTAATCCGCAAGCATGGCTTTTGGGGCAAGTGGTTAGCCCATCGTACTCTTGGTTGGGAGGTTATGAGTTCAATTCCCAACATTGGTATTAGAGCCTAATTGAGGAACTTGGGCAAGTTAGAGGTAGAAGCGTCAATCGTGGGTAGTTGGGAAGCATTTGACCATGAATGAGTCTGAAACTAGCCAAGAAGGAAAGCACACAGCATTTGGGCACTAGCGGGTGGCTGGATAAGTCCAAAGTAGGTCCATGCACTAGAATTTGAGGCTAATAAGGCACTCAAATGTGGGAAGGGGCCCAACTTAGAGAGAAGGGTCCACAAGTGAGCATTGAGGACAATGTTCAATATAAGGGGAAGGAATTTCACATAAACATAGTAGGAGATGCTTGAACCACACCTTAAGAGAGAGGATTAGGAAGTAATTGTCAGCCATGGATTTTGGGGCAAGTGGTTAGCCCAATGTACTCTTAAGTGGGAGGTTGTGAGTTCAATTCCCAACACATAGTGTTCGTAAGCACTCTTTCATTTCATTTTGTTAGCATTCAAGAGCTCATTTGGTGTCATACATGGTGCATCTCAACACATATGAATCTTTTGGAAACTTGAAATGCTACTTTTTGGATTTTTTGTAAAAACAAGTTTGTATTGTGCATTGAACAATAATACTTATAGCCACATGGTCCTATCTTAGGCATCACTATCTCTACACTTCAACATCTTTTTTTTAGCTTCTCTATCAGAAGTAAGACAATTTCCCATTGTACCATCTATGAATACCATGAATAAGGTAGCTAGTCCTCTGTAACACTTGTGTATGCATTAGCATAGCACTAAAGATCATGTCTATAGAAACATTCTTAGAGTAGAATGAGAGAGAGAGAGAGAGAAAGAGAGAGAGAGAAAGAAAGAAATTCATATTAATCCCTACCAAAAGGCCAAACATGGCCTATGAGACAAAACAATGTACAATTGTGGTCATCTCTATGTAGCAATGAAAAGAAAAATACTCACTAAAAAAAGAATTATGTAGGCTAAAAACAACAAGATGATGGTGTACCTAGAAATGGTGGAGTAGTGAAGGTGCAAGGGGGGAGCGTGGCTCTAACTCTACAGATAATGGCCACCTAATACATGGGGACCTATGTGGGGGGTGAATGTGTATATCCTAACTAGTACAAATAGGTGGAAGACGATGGAGTATGTGGTACATCGGCGATGGATTCAATACTTTTTGCAGGAGGGCGACCCAAGTAATGGTGGTGCACCTCTACTCCATCATGTGGTCATGAGCTATCCTAATACGAGAGATGTCCTCCTGATGAAGTCATGGTCATTGGTACCCAACTGTACATGGTCTATCTCACCTTCTTTGTGTTGTTGCCTTCTCAAGCATGAGCCCTATGCCTTTGGAAGGTTGGTTTATCTGATGTGGCTCTCGCCAAAAGAACTGAGTAATAGTCGGTGGGTGCCCATCTGTGTCCGATGTGTGCATTGTAGCCTCTACTCAAGTCTCTCATATGCTCTTGTAATGAAGTGACCCATCCTCCACTGGTCTCCTATGGTCATGCACAATTGGAGTGACTTCTCAATTTGGAATTGTGCTTGTAGGTCTAAGTATGTTGGGCATCTCGTAATCATGTGTTCCTCACTCTCTATCTCTATATGGCATACTAGGTACCACCTCTCCTCTTGGGGGACTCCTCTGGCCTGGCCTCTCTCGATCTCGAGCTAATGTGATAAAACTCAAAGCTACCCAATGATGACACGGAGGTGGTGTTGTAGTATGTTTGCATGTAACATGGGGTCTCAACGAAGCCCTGATTTGAGATTTGTAGGAAATGCTCATAGTAGTAGAGCATTTTCAGTGGCAATGGATCTCTCAGGGTGACCCATGTCCTCTGTATGTATGCATGCCATATCTCTTGACGGTTGATCCTATTCCTCTCCTAGTGGAAGAGCGATTAAGTGGGGACGCGGGAGTCATATCATACTGGCGGTAGTCTATATATATCAAGTCCATGGTGGGTCAGCCAATCTCGAGTATGTGCATACTATGAGGAGGTGTCCCCCACCAATGACATGTCATGTGATGCCTGGAAAGCTCTATGAGTGATGTGCTCTCCATCCATGCTCTGGATCCTATGTAATAATCATACTATCTAGAAGAGCACGAATGGAGCCTCTTATACACTTTCAAAAATCAATTCATAAGCATGGGTTTTTGTGGGTGGTATGAATGCATGTGGGTCATGATGTAAAAAATGAATAGAAAATTATTCTCTCAACCTCAAATGGATCATCCTCATTGGTTCAACGCAATATTGCAGAGCCTTCTCACACATAGAAAGAGATAGAAGATGACATGTAAAAACATATAAGAGACAAAGAGATAAGAAACATGAGACATGAATTAGAAGATATTGTTATGACAAACATATACATGAATGTTGTGAAACATCAAGCTAAGCATTCTACTGGTCAAAGGTGGTCCGCACGACCCTCTCACCATGATAGTTCAACCGAATGTCACACGTAAGAGGATAGGTCCCACTTCATTGACCCTATGTCTTTCTAGGATCGTAATGTGTTTCTAAAGAAGTCTAAGACACATAAAACTAGCTCAAACTCACTCACATTCCACTGAGCATGAGCAAAGAAAGAGAAATTGGGTTTATGAGCCTATCCTAGAGAGGAAATCTAAAAATTGAATCTAGGAACTATGCTCTTACTAGTCCACCTTGGATCCTCACATGCTCAACTAAGGGTGATCATCTCAAGGAAACCATGTGCTAGCAAGGGCCCTATGGATGCCTAACAATGATGCTCTAGGAGTTTGGAGGGGGGTTTAGATAGTGTTTTGAATGAATTTGGGCCCTTCAATCCAGAGAAATCAACTCTCAACCCTAAGATCAACTTCTTTTGATTAAACCATTGGATTTATCAAATGGATGGTTAGGATTGGTTCTTCATGTGATATCTAGGGCAAAGGGGAGGAAAATAGGTGCCTTAATTCTCCACCATTGGATTTGGGGCTGTTCTAGACCGTTAGATCAGTGTTGACATCAATTGGGATAAGATAAGCTACTATTTTTGGACAAACTCTGCATTATTGATCTTTGATCCTCAAAAAAGGCTTATCCGATGAAAAAACTCGTGGATCTTCCTTGCTTTATGCTTTAGTGCATCTCCGCCCTTGAATATGAGCTCATCTTGACCGTACAACATGGTTCAATCATTGTTTGCCATGTGGCAGCCCTTCAAGCCTTCAATTTTCTTATTCTAGGAAACTGCAGTGACCTTGAAAACTTGATTTTGTGATCTTTGACTCTCCAAATATCCTTTGATGAAGATGAAAATTTGTAGGAGCCTTGAAACATTGCACAAATATATATCCACATATGATCTTTATACATGCCAAGCCATATGGCTAATAAAAATTCCTATACAAAATTTTGTGGGGTCTAAGTGGAAAAATTACATTCTTTACAAAATGCACATGGCATATCAATGTGCTAGAAAATCCATTTTCATGTGAAATTTGGGCTATACACTGCCTTTGATAGGCTTTACAAGTATATGAATTTTCATGTGATTTGGAGACATTGAAAAATTTTCTCTAATTTCCAAAGTTTGACCAGCTTTGACCGCTACCCAGGATTTGCTTGATTTCTTCCAAAGTTTGCATGTGAACTCGCTTTGACATCCTTGATGCATCTTGGAGTTCTCAGGGAATTCTGGCCACCTTCATCGAATGTGTTTCCTGTAGGCCTTCATGAATGAGAGAGGAGAGAAAATCTCGATGACATTCGCCCCCACTAAACCTGTGATTCCTCCGGAAGCGCCACTCTAATCTTTTTGAAACAAAATGTTCCAGGCATCAAATTCTTTTATAGGCAACATAAGAAACATGGAAGAAAAAATTGATCATATGCATGAATGAGTAGGCAATATGACATGAAGCAAAATTTTCATGAAGGAAAGAATTGAAACAAATAACATGAATATGCATGAACAAACATATAATCAAATGAATAGGCAATGTTGACAACATTTAAAGAAAGAAAACAAACAAGAAAAAATATGAAGTGGAAGTGGATGTATTGAGTCGTTTTAAGCATGAGTTTCTCTCAACTTGAAGAAAACTTTGTACCCTTTTCATAAAGCAATCTACCTTAAATATGATTATAAACAAAGATTTAGGATTTCAAGAGACGTCTTTCATCTTTAGCTTATTTTAGATCAACTTCTTTCCTACATAAATATGAATATGCTCTTTCTCTAATAACATGCAAGGAAATCTAACTAAACTCCACTAATGCATAAATCTGCCTATATAGCCCGTGATTTATTCTACTATGCCTCTTTATCTTCGTTTGGCTTGCTCTTTTTTTTTAATGATGATAATTCTGCAACTTTATGGTTACGATGACTTTTTTGGGGTGGAAGAAAGTGTAAACTTCCTGGTAACATGTAGCTTTTTTTTTGAATGATGGGGAAAAATTAAACCCCGATACAATGTACAACCATTTTTTATGACGGAGAAGTGGTTTAAACTCCGATATAAGTGTTGTGAGGTGGACTAAGGATGTAGAAACATGTAGCAGCAGGAGCTAGGACTTCAACAATTATGCTTTTGATACAGGATACATATGCATGTTTATAAATGAAAGTCATGTCACTAAAATAAACCTCCAAATCTACATGTCCTATCTTTCCATAATCCTAGATTATAATCGATTTCTTAGTAGATAAATTACTACTTAAGATACAATTTTACACAAGTAGAGAAATCATCATTTGCCCCTTTTGACTCAAGTGATGTGGATATGCAATGCAATGCAAAGACTGAAAACAAACATGCATGAAACAAGAATGGAAAAAAAAGTAGAATGAACTTGAAAAAAAACAAAGTAACATGAACTTGAAAAATTAATGATATTTTTATATGTTTTTTATATATTTTTAAATATATTTTTTTCCCTTTTTTTATTTTTTATTTTTATAACATGGATACTCCTGTTTATGAATCAGCCTCATTGTTCTCATCTTCTTCAATGTCCTCATCCAAAATGTACTCGTCATTATCACGTTTCTTGAATAGCTTTATCCTTTTACCTGCAATCAAAGTTTTTAGTGCAATACCATTTAATTCACAAAGAGCATACGTACCATTGTTGTTGACTTTTGATAGAATGTATGGCCCAAACCACCATTGAGTGAGCTTTTTGCGTGCATCATATTGAGAGTCAAATGCACTATCATAAATGAGCACCCAATCTCCTACTTCAATTGGCTTAGGACGCAATCGATGAGTTTTATCAAAATAATGTTTGTTCTTCATTCTAGATTCTCTTAATTTTTCAATGGTATCATCAAGTCTTAATTTACCTTGTTCTAACTGTTTAATGTGCAAACTCAAAAAATCATCAGTAGACATGTTTTCAGACCAAGGCAAATTTGACCATGCAGAAATATGAGATTGAATTGGAAACAATGGTTTTTGACAGTACATGAGTTCAACAGGCATATACCCAGTAGTACGTGTGCACATCGTTCTATCTTTCCAAAGTGCAAAAGGTAAGAATCTAGGCCATTGTTTGATGTCACTGTTACATGCTTTAGATATGGCTTTCACAATAGATGGATGCCCTCTCTCTATTTTACCATTAGCCTCTGGATTATATGTAGTAGTGAGAGACAAACGAATATTGTGATGTTCAAAGAACTCTTTAGCTTCTCTCGCATTTAACTCTCCATGATCAACAACTACTTTCTCTATGTACCCAAAGCGACTTATGACATCTTCAAGCAAGAATTTGCAAACATTATAAATGGTTTTAGACCGTAGTGCACGTCCCTCTACATGATCGGGATGGGTGACCTCTTGGGAAGTATCGGGAACCTCTATATTCCTTGATCTTTGAGGTCTTCCCTCATGCACAACCAATGGTGCCAACAGTGACTTTGGTGACTTGGATGACAAGGTATGCCAAGGTCTATGCCTTGGTCGCCACCTTAGTCGTAAGCCTTGGAGAAAGCCGGAGGGATGCTCGCTTCACTCACACAAAAGGAACAAAGCTTTTGCATCGAACTGCTCTGATACCATTGAAGTATTTTGATGGCGATGCACCATAGTTCATTCTCCTTCTCGAGAGCTCCACGACAATATCCTTGAAGTAGAAAACATAGTTCCTAAGGTTCCACACAGTACTCCGTATAGAAGCTGCAGAATATGCAAAAAAACACGGTACATAGGGAAGCCGAAGACCGACTTCTTAGGTCTTACAAATGCGATCGAACTTACAGTATGTGACTGACTAGGCCACTATATGTTTTATTAAAGAACATATACAAAGAAGTTTCAGTGGCCATTTGGCCTTTCACATGGACACTAATAGTAACAGAGCTTTGATATGATGTAAAGACTTGTAATGATGTCACAACCAAAAGCCCTCAATCACTCAAGAACAGAAGAAGAGGAAAAATATTTCACGAGATAAGAGAAAATATTATGTGGTAGAAAAAAAATATTGTAGAAAGAGAGAGAATCTTGTATTATAATCTGAATCGGATACAATAACTTATGCAAAATAGCATCATGGTGAAGCCTAAACCTCTTGACCACGTGCCAACAATCTGAATTCACATTCACATGCTCAATCACACTCTTACTCACAATCTCATTCTCAATCACAATCATAGGGATAGTCTTTGATTTGCATCCTCCTCCTGTGTCTCTGAGTGTTGAATACAAAACTTTCATAAAAAGCATGCGCTTTAGTGGTCTATTTCTTTCTTTACTGGCAACTTTCAAAAGTAGAAGACAAAGCAAAAAAAACATATATGTCAACAATCAGAACATGCATGAGAACACATATGCACCAAAATCATGAAATCGAATAATAATAGAGAAGCCCACATTTTTTTAAAGTGTTGGAAAAATCATCACTTTTTTGGGTCGTGGAATTCCAAAATGCTTATGAGAGGAAAAACTGTTCAGTTCTTCTGAAGTATTTTGATGATGATGCACCACATCAGGCTCTCCTTCTTGAGATCTCCATTATGATACCCTCATATTAGAAAATCAAGCTCTAGATGCTGCACATAGTACTTTGCACAGGCCTGCGGAATATGCAAAAAAACATAGTACACAGAGAGCATGAACATAGAGTTCTTAGGTGTTACAAATGTTGTCAAACTTATAGTTTGTGGTTGACCAAGCCACTATATGTTTTATTAAAGAGCCTATACAAAAGTTTTCGGCAGCCATTTGGCCTTTCACATGGACACTAATGATAAGAATCTCCACTAAAGGACAATATGACCAAAGTGACTATGGGAGAAAAATAAAAAATGATAAATAATACCTGAGTGTAAGTATACAAACTATACCTCCCACTTGATGGACATGTTACATAGTTTATAAGTAACTGTGTAAGATCATGATTAAGTAACCCCCATCAAGTGACAACAATGCCAAAAGCTATCCTATGGTAGAGCTTTAGTCAAAGCATATGCAACATTATCTTGAGTATGAACCTTCTCAAGAATAATGTGCTCAATGGCTAAGCAATCTCTAATGAGGTGATACCTCACCTCAATGTTTTTGGTCTTTGAATGATAAACCAGATTCTTAGCCAAAGCAATGGCACTCTAACTATTATTGAGCAAACGAGGTACATGCTGAGGTAGACCCATATCATAAGCAAGATGAGAAATCCACAATGCTTCCTTACATGCCTCACTTGCTGCAACATACTCTGCTTTTGTACTGGAAACAGTTGTACATTCTTGAAGATGAGATATCCAAGAGATAGCACCTTCGGCAAATTGAAAAATGTACCTTGATGTAGACTTATGATTGTGTGCAGACATCTGGGTGTCTCCCAATTAAGAAAACCACAACCCTCTTTATCAACATCAAAGGTTTTATGCAAATGCATAACCACTATATCAATGACCACATGGATGTACATAAGCAATATCCACATAAGCATACATAGTGTGTATGTGCTCAATATATGCAATAAAATGGCACTGAAGAATTCATAGCCCAAACACTAGCCATCAACATCTACAAATGTCTGTCAACTCTATTCTTTAGGCTCAAAGAACTTGCATAAATTTAGTATTGAGCATATCTAACATGAGTAAGTATATATTCTGTTCTCTAGTTGGCCGTGCTAAAACACATCCAATAGCAAAATTGGAGGCATCCACATGAACATGGAATGTCTTGATCCAATCGGTAATTGTCAAAATTGGGGCTGAGCACAAACATCATTTTTGCTCTATGAATGAATCCTCACAATCATTGTTCCACTCAAAATTCATTAAAAGATTGTAGAAAGGTTTAGCTACACACACTTTTTTGGGTTTAGACAAACTTGGTATTCTTTGCATTCATCGAAGATTTGCTTGAGTTATGGGATGTGGGTTTTTCTTATGTGGGAATGAGTGCACAAGTCATCCATGTAGACTTCTACATTCTTATGCAGAAACTCTATGAACACATGACACATGAGCCTTTGGAATGTAGCAGGTGCATTTGTAAGCCTAAAAGGCATCACACAAAATGCAAAGATTCCCCATTCAATGGCAAAATCCATCTTGTGTTAATCCTCAGGGAAAACAACTACTTGGTTGTAGCCTAAAAATCCATCGATGAAGCTATAATCTCTCTTGCTCACCACTCATGCCAATAGACATTTCGTGATAGGAAGTGGATAATTGTCTCATATTGTGGCGACATTAACTTTCTTCAAGTTAATACATGTTACCGTTAGTGTCCATGTGAAAGGCCAAATGGCCACTGGACACTTCTATGTATATGTTCTTTAATAAAACATATAGTGGCTTGGTTAGTCACTAGGTTCTTGAGCTAATTAAGGTATCTAATGGGCTCCAAAAAATATGGAAATTTGTAAGTAAACTCTACATAAGATCCTCAAGTTTGGGGACTCCTCAACTTGCAAAAAATGAAGAGTTTAAATATCGAATTGAGTGTTTATAATACATGGGTAGTGATAAAAATCATTGTTTGGGTTTTTGATGTAATCACTACAACATATCAAGGGAATACTGACGGTCAGTGTACCGACGTGCAGCTGTCGGCGTCGGTATACCCCTCGGGAAATTTGGAAAGCTTCATTGCCTCGGAATCACAGCCGCGTCGGTTCGGAATCAGAGCGTCGGTATAAGCGTCAGTATATGCGTCGGTACTTTGCTGGAACTACCGACGTGTATACCGATGCATATACCGATGCTCTCTTTTTAACTGGGCTCGAACCCGAAATTCGTCATTCTGAGCGTTTCAAATGTAGAACTTCTCCTTTCTGGTTCGCGCGTGCCAACAACAGAGCAGAACTCTGTTTGTCATCCTCTCTCTCTCTCTCTCTCCCTCTCTCCCTCCCTTCCCTCTCTCCCTCTCCCTCTCTCTCTCTCCCTCCCTTCCCTCTCTCTCTCTCTCTCCCTCCCTCTCTCTCACTATCTCTCTCTCTCTCTCTCTCCCTCTCTCTCTCTCACTCTCTCCTCGTCTCTCTCCCTCTCTCTTTCTCTCTCCCTCCCTCTCTCTCTCTCTCTCTTTATACAGACCTCTATCTTTATAGATATGAAGTTTTGGTTTTGCTAATATGTTCTTTGTTTGGTTTTGCAAGAGAATTTGGCATCAAAGCTTTGGAAATTCGACGAAGAAGCACTTCAAGTGGAATTACAAAAATTACATCAATGTAAGTAAAACATATATCACTCTTTTATCTTTCTTTATATTTTTGTTTTCTAATATCTTCTCTTTATATTTTTGTTTTCTAATATCTTCTCTCTTTATTTTTGTTTGTTTGAGAGAGAGAGCGAGAGAGAGAGAGAGAGGGATATGCATATGCATACATGCATGCATATGCATACATGCATGCATGCATATGCATACATGCATGCATGCATACATGCATGCATGCATATGCATACATGCATGCATGCATACATGCATGCATGCATATGCATACATGCATGCATGCATGCATATATGCATATACATACATGCATATGCATACATGCATATGCATGCATGCACACACATGCATACATGCATGAATGCACATGCATACATGCATGAATGCACATGCATACATGCATGAATGCACATGCATGCATGCATGCATACACGGATACATGCATATCACATGCATACATGCATGTGCATGCATGCATATGCATACATGCATGTGCATGCATGCATATGCATACATGCATGTGCATGCATGCATATGCATACATGCATATGCATACATGAATGCATATGCATACATGCATGCATACACATGCATACATGCATGAATGCACATGCATACATGCACATGCATACATGCATGAATGCACATGCATACATGCATGAATGCACATGCATGCATGCATGCATATGCATACATGCATATGCATACATGCATGCATATGCATACATGCATGCATATGCATACATGCATACATGCATACATGCATACATGCATACATACATGCATACATGCATACATGCATGCATGCATGCATACATGCATGCATGCATGCATACATGCATGCATGCATGCATGCATACATGCATGCATGCATGCATACATGCATATGCATACATGCATACATGCATATGCATACATGCATACATGCATATGCATACATGCATGCATATGCATACATGCATGAATGCACATGCATACATGCATACATGCATGCATATGCATACATGCATGAATGCACATGCATACATGCATGAATGCACATGCATACATGCATGAATGCATATGCATACATGCATGTGCATGCATGCATGCATATGCATACATGCATGTGCATGCATGCATGCATATGCATACATGCATGTGCATGCATGCATATGCATACATGCATGTGCATGCATGCATATGCATACATGCATGTGCATGCATGCATATGCATACATGCATATGCATACATGCATACATCCATATGCATACATGCATATGCATACATGAATGCATATGCATATGCATACATGAATGCATATGCATACATGCATGCATACACATGCATACATGCATGCATGAATGCACATGCATACATGCATAAATGCACATGCATACATGCATGAATGCACATGCATGCATGCATGTATGCATATGCGTACATGCATATGCATACATGCATGCATATGCATACATGCATACATACATGCATACATGCATGGATGCATACATGCATACATGCATGCATGCATACATGCATGCATGCATACATGCATGCATGCATACATGCATATGCATACATGCATATGCATACATGCATGAATGCACATGCATACATGCATGCATGAATGCATACATGCATGTGCATGCATGCATATGCATACATGCATGCATACATGCATACATGCATGCATACATGCATATGCATACATGAATGCATATGCATACATGAATGCATATGCATACATGAATGCATATGCATACATGAATGCATATGCATACATGAATGCATATGCATACATGAATGCATATGCATACATACATGCATATGCATACATGAATGCATATGCATACATGAATGCATATGCATACTTGCATGCATACACATACATATGCATACTTGCATGCATACACATACATACATGCATGCATACACATGCATACATGCATGAATGCACATGCATACATGCATGCATGCATGCATGTATGTGCATACATGCATGCATATGCATACATGCATGAATGCATATGCATACATGCATGCATGCATTTGCATACATGCACATGCATACATGCATGAATGCACATGCATACATGCATGCATGCATGGATGTATGCATATGCATACATGCATACATGCATACATGCATACATGCATATGCATACATGCATGAATGCACATGCATACATGCATGAATGCACATGCATACATGCATGAATGCACATGCATACATGCATGAATGCACATGCATACATGCATGTGCATGCATGAATGCATATGCATACATGCATGCATACATGCATATGCATACATGCATGAATGCATATGCATATGCATACATACACATGCATACATGCATGAATGCATATGCATACATGCATGCATGCATATGCATACATGCATGTGCATGCATGAATGCATATGCATACATGCATGCATGCATGTATATGCATACATGCATGCATATGCATACATGCATGCATGCATACATGCATGAATGCATACATGCATGCATGCATACATGCATGAATGCATATGCATATGCATACATACACATGCATACATGGATATATGCACATGCATATGCATATATGAATGCATATGCATACATGCATGCATACATACATACATGTATGTATGCATGCATGTATGCATATGCATTCATGTATGCATATGCATTCATGTATGCATATGCATTCATGTATGCATATGCATGTATGAATGCATGAGGGATATGCATACATGCATGCATGCGGGATATGCATATGTATACATGCAAGTAAGCATGCATGTGTATACAAGCATGCATGCATATGTATACAAGCATGCATGCATATGTAAGCAAGCATGCATATGTAAGCAAGCATGCATATGTAAGCAAGCATGCATATGTATACAAGCATGCATGCATATGTATACAAGCATGCATGCATATGTATACAAGCATGCATGCATATGTATACAAGCATGCATGCATATGTATACAAGCATGCATGCATATGTATACAAGCATGCATGCATATGTATACATGCATGCATATGTAAGCAAGTATATGTATACAAGCATGGATATGTAAGCAAGTAAGCATATGCATACATGCATCCATATGTATACAAGCATGCATATGTAAGCAAGCAAGCATATGTACATGTATGTATACAAGCAAGCATATGCATACAAGCATATACAAGGAAGCATATGTATATGTATATGTATGCACGTATACATATACAAGCATATGTATACGTGAATGCATATGTATACAAGCATATGTATACGTGAATGCATATGTATACAAGCATATGTATACATGAATGTATATGTATACAAGCTTAAGCATGCATATATATACATTGGATGAGATGAGATCTTCATATTGCATCAGATGGGATGTCCACATACACCATGGGGTGCACACGATCACGACGAATCAAAGATATATCATATCCATAATAGAGCTCCCGTTATGGATGCGACGGGGAAATCAATGCGACAACGTATACGACAACTCTACTCGATCAAATTCGGTCATTCAATAATGTTAAAATGGACCGAACAGGATAGAGACTCTAAAAATCATATCACACAATGCATATATGAAGAGTACCGGCCAGCACCTGGCAATCCTGTTGTGAGTTCTGATTGGATACAACATACAACACGCGAGGTGATGTCGCATCGACGATCGGAAGCTCACGATGCTTTCAAAGCAGGCTTACCGAAGCCTGTATGGCTAGACGCCAAAGAATGGGAATCGATTCAGGATGAGCATCAACATACTCCTGATCAGTATCGACAATAAAGAGATGCGGCGACCACTCGGTTAGATACGGTTGGAACGTCGCATTTAGGTAGCGGCGGATACGACAGTATGCGCTACCAATTTGTAAGTATGATGTTAATTATTGAAGTTGTTTGTGTTAAGTATATTATGTATATTCATCTAACATTTTGCATATTTACTATAGGAGTTGGCAGTGGGTCGTCCTCCAACGCGAGCAGAAGAATCGTATGGATATCGACATGGATTGACTGCACCATTACAAGACTTAGAGGGGCGCGGTGCAATCGTCTCATGGGAGAATATTCTTGATTAGGTAAAGTTATATCTTGGTTTTGTGTTTTTAGTTGTTGTTTATAAATGTCATGTTAATTGGTTTTATTTTATACATATGTTTTGTTGCAGGATTGTAGGTGTAAATATTTTGATCAATGCCACAATTTTGTATCACACTCACATACGACAATCATGAACCATAATTTTGTATTCGATTCCTATATGGAAGTGTTTTGTCACATTGCCACAATTTTGTATTACACTCCTATGTGGCAATGATGTACCATAATTTTGTATTCGATTCCTATATGTAAGTGCCATTTATGGAATATACGACTTTCTGTACATGAATCATTGTTCATTTTTGTTCATATAAGTTTATGTTTTGGTTGCCATTAGAGTACATAACACATGTACTCAGTTGTGCAGAGTGTATTGTCTTTTGCTAAACAACATCATGCTGTAGCAAAAGACAACACACTCTGCCCAAAAAAATTTGTGCAGGTATGGTCGTCGGTATACGCGTCGGTACGTCCAATATGGTCGTCGGTATATGCGCCGGTACACCCAGCAGGGACGTCGATATAAGCATCGATATATCCGTCGGTATTTTCGACGATTATACCGACTCATATACCAACGACCATACTGGCGCTTTCTTTGCGACGCATATACCGACTGTAACACCGACGTCGCGAAGATTTCACGCCCGTTCATTTGCCTCGGTAGCAACCTCGGTATACCCTCGATATGTTGTAGTGAATCATTGATACTTGATATTTGATTATTTGAAAAAATGTGGCTCAATACCACTTATCCATGCACACACCTTGCTTTACATACTTCCTTTTCTTTGATGTCTGCTTCCTCCTCTAGCTGGACCTTGGAATTGTGCACTGCCAACACTTGTGCTATGTGCCAAATGCATTCCTGGGTCAAACATAGAGACCCAATGCATCTGGTCCATCCTCCTTGTATTCATTACAAGTGGGTGGTAGATCTAGTTACCATGCCCAAAGGTAGTGATAAAATGAGATACATTGTCTTAGCATGACAAGACTTGATGAACCACATGGAGTTTCAATTCCCCCAGTCAAATACTACATACAATGTATGTAAATTTCTTCTTGAAGAACTCATATCATGATTTGGATATATTGAGAAAGTAGTTGTTGATTGGGATGAATTGGATGCTAGAGAGGCCAAAGAGTTCTTTGTCCAACATGGAATTTGACTCTCTCTCTCATGATTGCCTACAATCTAGAGATGAATGGTAAGATTTGAAGTATTTCAATGGCAATGGACCATAAAGTGCTCTCCTTTTCTAGAGCTCCACGATGATATCCTCGGAGTAGAAAACCGAGCTCCAATCACAGCACACTGTACTCTGCACAGAGGCTACATAATAACACAGTACACAGGGAACACGAACACTGACTTCTTAGGTGTTACAAATGTGATTGAACTTATAGTCTATGGTTGACCATGCAACTATATGTTTTATTAAAGCACCTATACGAAATTGTCCGATGGCCATTTGGCCTTTCACCGGGCACTAACAGTAACAATCTCCCACTAAAGGCCAATATGGCCAAAGTCATTATGGGAGACAAAAATGAAGAATGATAAAGAATACCTAAGTGTAAGTATACAAACTATACCTCCCACCTAATGGGCATGTTACACATTATACAAGTGATGGTGTAAGATCATGAATCAAGTAACCCCCATCAAATGACAACAATGTTGAAAGCTATCTTGTGGTAGAGCTTTAGTCAAAGCATCTGCAACATTATCTCAAGTATGAAAACCTTCTCAAGAATAATGTGCTATTTGGCTAAGCAATATCTAATGAAGTGATACCTCACCTCAATGTGCTTGGTCTTTGCATGATAGACTTGATTCTTAGCCAAAGCAATGGCACTCTAACTATCATTGAGCAAATTAGGTACATGTTGAGGTAGACCCATATCACAAGCAAGATGAGAAAGCCACAATGCTTCCTTACATGCCTCACTTGCTGCAACATACTCTGCTTTTGTGGTGGAAACAACTGTACATTCTTGAAGTAAACGAGATCTCCAAGAGATAGCACCTCAAACAAAATGAAAAATGTACCCTGATGTAGACTTACAATTGTCTACACAACTAGCATAGTCAGAATCTGTGTAACCAGTAATGGATGCTTTCACTCTACCCAAGCATAGACAATTACACATGCACATACATACATATACACACACATACACATGCACATACATACATATACACACACATACATATACACACACATACACATACACTTAGGTACACACATATGAATGAATTATATAATTAAAGTATTAAAACACATATACACATGCACACACACACGCACATACCTACATATACACATATACATGCACATACACACATATACACATAGAGTTACACATATACATGCACATACATATACACACACATACACATGCACATGCACATACTCATACACACATATACACTTACACATGCACATGCACATACATACATATACACACACATACACATGCACATACATACATATACACACATACATATACACTTAGGTACATACATATGAATGAATTATATAATTAAAGTATTAAAACACATATACACATGCACACACACATGCACATACCTACATATACACATATACATGCACATACACACATATACACATAGAGTTACACATATACATGCACATACATATACACACACATACACATGCACATGCACATGCACATACTCATACACACATATACACTTACACATGCACATGCACATACATACATATACACACACATACACATGCACATACATACATATACACACACATACATATACACTTAGGTACACACATATGATTGAATTATATAATTAAAGTATTAAAACACATATACACATGCACACACACATGCACATACCTACATATACACATATACATGCACATACACACATATACACATAGAGTTACACATATACATGCACATACATATACACACACATACACATGCACATGCAGATACTCATACACACATATACACTTACACATGCACATGCACATACATACATATACACACACATACACATGCACATACATACATATACACACACATACATATACACTTAGGTACACACATATGAATGAATTATATAATTAAAGTATTAAAACACATATACACATGCACACACACATGCACATACCTACATATACACATGTACATGCACATACACACATATACACATAGAGTTACACATATACATGCACATACATATACACACACATACACATGCACATGCACATACTCATACACACATATACACTTACACATGCACATGCACATACATACATATACACACACATACACATGCACATACATACATATACACACACATACATATACACTTAGGTACACACATATGAATGAATTATATAATTAAAGTATTAAAACACATATACACATGCACACACACATGCACATACCTACATATACACATTTACTTGCACATACACACATACACACATAGAGTTACACATATACATGCACATACATATACACACACATACACATGCACATGCACATACTCATACACACATATACACTTACACATGCACATGCACATACATACATATACACACATATACACATGCACATACATACATATACACACACATACATATACACTTAGGTACACACATATGAATGAATTATATAATTAAAGTATTAAAACACATATACACATGCACACACACATGCACATACCTACATATACACATATACATGCACGTACACACATATACACATAGAGTTACACATATACATGCACATACATATACACACACATACACATGCACATGCACATACTCATACACACATATACACTTACACATGCACATGACCATACATACATATACACACACATACACATGCACATACATACATATACACACACATACATATACACTTAGGTACACACATATGAATGAATTATATAATTAAAGTATTAAAACACATGCTTAATATAAAGAATAATAACAATCAATAGAACAAAACTCTTCATTACTTAATACCATACACACATTTCAAAACATAAATGAAATGAAAAATATATAGATATAAATAAATAAATAAATAAGTAAATATATATATATATATATATATATATATATATATATATATATATATATATATATATATATATATATATATATATATATATATATATATATATATGTAAATACATATAATCCAATGTCATAATCAAATAAAATCCTAATCATCATCATCATGACCATCATCATCAAAAATATCATGATCATCCTGATCTTCCTCATCCTCATCGTCATGATCACCCTGTGATGATCGAGATCGTCCCTCCCGTGTCTGTCCCTCCACCTCATCCATATTTGTCTCTCCATAATAGTCTTGTATTACATATAACAAAGATAAATAAATAAAACAATTAAACCATTCATAAAAATAAAATAATTATATAAAATTTAATAATACTCACAAAGGCATCAGGATGATCTTGCATATACTCGCTCAAACACCGATATCCAAAATGTGTAGCATACTCGATCTCATGTTTCATGGGATATCGGCCATAATCCTTTCGCTGCATTGAGACAAATAAAAAAGATTAGTTGCTTGCATTTTAACTAAAATAACAAATATACTCACAATAACACATATACTTACAAATGTAGCTACAAAACCATTATGGCCCATTTGGCCTAGGTGCGATGTGTGGCCCGACTCCACTCTCTTCTTTGTAGCAGCCTATTTATTTAAGAAAAAAAAAACATAAATTAAATGTAAAAAATTACTAAAGTATATAAAAAATATAAATATAAACTATTAATTTGTGTACCTTCTGCTGAGGAAATGACTCTTGAAGACGTAGCTGTTTACGAAAAAACTACCACGTCTCAGGTGCTATGTTAGCTCACCTCTTATTTTTTTCCACCATACAATATCTCCTATTAATTTAATCTCAAACAGAAAAAAAGATCAGAATACATACACATATATACACACACATACACATACACATATACATGCAAACATATACGCATACATATATGTATACATATACACATATACATACATATAACATAAACACACATATACATATCCACATATATACGTACACACACATGCATGCATATACACTCATTTATACAAATACATGCATTTATCCCACAATAATGTTTAGTTGTGTATATGTGAATATGTGTGTATGTGTAAATGTGTATATGTGAATATGTGTGTATGTGTAAATATGTATATGTGAATTTTTTGTGTATGTAGATAATTAGATTATTAATATCAAATACCATTATTTGTAGATTCTGATCAATTAGATGGAACTCCACCATCGTCTCCTCATCGTGCAACGAGTTTATACTGTAAGTATATCAAACATTTAATTTTAAATATATTTGATGGATACATAACTTTTTTTTTTTGTTTCTTATTATGTGCAGATTCTGATCAATTAGAGGGTACTCCACCACCTCCTACCCATGCAATGACTTCACCTGTGTCCTCCGATAGGAATTATGATGAATTTTACTATGAAGAGCATATTATACGTTGGTGTAACTCTTGTTATGGCACATATCGAAGACCATGATTAGAATGTATTGAACATGAGGCAAAGTATGGTACTTTTGAGCGTGCACCATCACTTGGTCAATGTGATAATGCTTGGGTATGTATTTTCTATATATATTAATGTCATTATTTTATTTAAATACCATATATAAAATCAAATTATTGTTGATATACAAGAATACTTGCTCGATGATGATGATGATGATAAATTCTCTCATAATGTTACTATACCTCATACACGTCATGGACTTCATGTTCATCAATTACAAGCAAAGGTTTCTAGAAATCCTCTACCTCCTGGTTTAGAGACCGAAAGGGCTGGAGATTATCCATTGCCAGCTCGTGATTGTTCTTTAGTACAAACATATGATAGAAGAAGATATGGAGGATGGAATAGAGGACCACTTCCTTTAGATGGAGAGGTTTTCAACTTTTGGGGTAATCGCTATATGATTGCTCCATCCACTATTACTAATGTTGGTCGTGATCTCTTTATTGTAGAGGATTTGTATGTACCTCCGGACTCTGAAGTCACTCTTATGTCATTTTGTGGTCCTATATATGGATGGGGAGATTGGCATCGACTTTCACGTTATGTTCAAAGCATGAGTACTTATGGAATATGCTTGAATGCAGCATCCCTTACTAGTAAAAGGATTTTACATGCAGAAAATGAAAGATTATATATTGATGGAAGACCTTACACACATGGAAATATAGCAGGTTTAATAAATAGTAGTCAAGGGTTACATAATAGTTCAAGGACTAATTGCACATTTGAGGAGCGTGAAAATAGTCATGAATGACCATACATGAGTAGAGATGTATCAAGATACATAGTTGTCAATGCTATTACTACATTACATGCCGGTGATGAACTATTAGTGAATTATGGATGGCGTAGACCTCCAAGAGCACCTTTTAGCTAGAGAGAAAAAAAATTTTCTATCCATATTTAATAAGTTATATACTTAATTTTATATTTAAAGTTTACTTTTTATTCATTTATGGAATACTAATGAATTTTATTTATATGTGTAGATTCCAATGTATGATGTTGATGATATTCCTCCACAACATTCACAATTACCAGTAAGACCTCATTTCTCAGAAGCTTCCATGAGGAGGCTACGCAAAACTAATCCTATGTAATATGCAAAGTTGAAAGATCTATATTCAAAAGACGATAAAGTACAAGATTTGTGTGACAATGATTAAGATGATGGCATGGCAGATTTTATTAAGGATTGGTATCAAAATCACAGTGAGAGCATTGATATTTCTAAAAATGATGAATATCTTCGAGAGGAATGTCTAAAGCATGTATATGAAGGAAGTCGTTTGACACGACTAAGTGGGAGCTTACTTATTCTCAACCTTCAGAATCGTTTTGGATGGAGTAATGTATCTGTTTCGACACTATTAAGGTATAATTTTCAATTTTCTATCTATTTTTATATATGCATATTTTTAAAGGATGGGCAAACAAAAAGTGTCCATTCAATGCAGGTTTTTATTCTTACTTTAGATAAGGTAAGAACAAGAAGTTGAATTGAATGGACACTTTTTGTCCGTGCATCTTTTAAAACTATTAATGCATCTTTCAAAATATTCGCAAAAAATTTGATTGTTTTGGATGGCAAGATACGATTGTTTGTTTTGGAGGATATGAAGTATGTAGCTTCATTGAATGATTTGTCGATTATATCATATGTTCAGTTTGAAAGTGTGAGAAGCGGATTTATAATTGCTATTCAAAGAATTTGGCACTGTTTATAGGCCATACAATGGTGACCTGGATGAATCGCATGCACAGAGGTTACTCAAGATAGAGCAATCTAATTATAATGGACTAGTGCCAACATGATTCCTAGGGTATGCAGTAAACCTCTTGCATGTCAATGATGAACATCTAAACTGTAGGATACAAAGTGGAAATCATGGTGGCTTGAGAGGATCACTTTTATACAACTTGTTCAAAAAAATTTAGTGTCATAAACATTAAGTCCTTTGAACAAGCTGTATAAAAGTGATCCTCTCAAGCCACCATGATTTCCACTTTGTATCCTAAATTTCAGATGCTCATCATTGACATGCAAGAGGTTTGCATACCCCAGGAATCCTGCTACCACTAGTCCCTTATAATCAGATTGCTCTATCTTGAGTAACCTCTGTGCATGCGATTCATCCAGGTCACGATCGTATGGCCTATAAACAGTGCCAAATTCTTTGAATAGCAATTATAAACCGTCTTCTCACACTTTCAAACCGAACATATGATAGAATCGACAAATCATTCAATGAAGGTACATACTTCATATTCTCCAAGACAAACAATCGTACATACCCCCCTCCAGGCTCTCTCCAAGGCTTACGACCAAGGCGGCGACCAAGGCATAGACCTTGGCATACCTTGTCATCCGAGTCACCGAAGTCACCGTTGGCGCCGTTGGCTACGCGCGAGGGAGGACCTCAATGATCAAGGAATATAGAGGTTCCCGGTACTTCCCGGGAGGTCACCCATCACAGTACTGTTCCCCCCAGAGCTCACTTAACCGTGGCAATCTCTTGCCACTAAGCTACACTCTTGTGGTGTTTGAAGAAGGGGAAAGACTAAGGTTGACATTACCTTGAACAAGTTTTGGTCCCTCAAAGCTTCATTTTTGCTTTCAAAGCCTATTTCTGAAGCAATTTTGGGGTGTCTTTTGGAGCCATTTTGGAGTACTTTCGCACATAGTTCTCTTCACACAGGTCCAAGAACATCAAGAAGAGTGTTCTTTGTACTTCTCAAAAAATAAATATCAATTGTATTTTCAGCCACACTCGTAAAACTACAAGTTTCTCGAGAGGTTTTCAGTTTTGGTGGGAGCAGCCGCTGCAAATTTATGCAGGTTTTTTAAAGCCTAAAACATCAGAGTTGACAGACACTTGCAGGTGCTATTGGCTAGTTTCTGGGCTGTGTATTCAGCCTTTTAGTGTCATTTTACTGCATATATTGAGCACATACACACCATGTACGCTTCTGTGGATACCGCTTATGTACGTCCATGTGGTCATTGATATAGCGGTTACGTTCTTTGCATAAAGCCTTTTACGTTTGATAAAGAGGGTCGTGGTGAGGTTTTCTTAAGTAGGAGACACCCAGATGTCGGGGTCTCTTCGGTGATGCAGGTGGAAGACTTACCCAGCCTTGCCATAGGAGATGTATGATAGTTGTTCATAGTTGCTCGATAAGCCTAGTTGGCTTCTATTGGGTAACTGATTATATGCAGTGGAGTCAGTGATTCACTATGCAGGTAGACATGTCAGTACTTGCAGTTTTATGATACTTTGACACTGGTCATATGCTAATTTTGCAGAGGATACTCTGGCAAAATTTTTCCAGATTTCTGGTTTAGTCAACTATACAGTGGTCGATTTACTCCTTGATACAATTATTTGTTGGTGTTTGGACTCTTCTAGCTCCATTATCATTCTATTCAGTTCTCTACGATCATGGCATCAGAGGTCTCAGGCACATCCGGTGGATCAGGGTCTAGTGCTAATGTTCCGTGGAGGAGCTATAACTTGCAGGGCAAAGACCATTTTGAGATCCGAAAATTTGATGGCACAAACTTTGCTCTATGGAAGAATCAGATTAAAGATGTGCTGATTCAAAGGAGGCAATGGAAGCCAGTAAATGGGATTTCAAAGAAGCCTGCTGACATGGATGAAGATGATTGGGATGAGTTAGATGAAATGGCCAGGTCTACCATTTGCTTGCACCTGGCAGATAATGTTTACTTTACAGTACTAGACTGTGAAAGTGCAGAGGAGCTTTGGAAGAAGTTATGCAATACATATGAAAAAGAGACGGCATCAAATAAAGTGTATCTGATGAGAAAATTATATGACCTTCGTATGAAGGACACAGATAGTGTTGCTGCTCATCTAAATGAGTTTGATGCTATATTCTCCCAGTTATAGGCTCAGAAAATGGATATGGATAATGAAATGAAAGCAGTATTGCTGTTATGCACCCTGCCATCATCATGGGATACATTTTGCATAGCTATTAGCAACAGTGCACTTGGTGGTAAACTCGTCTATGATGACACATGTGGAGCACTCTTGAGTGAGGAGATTCGTAGAAAATCTATGGTTGGCACTCAGAGTGGAGATGCATATAATGTTCGTGATTCTTACCAAGGAAAGAATCAACAACGTGGCAAGAGCAAGAACAAGGAAAAGAATGGTCAACGGAATAAGAGTAGAAGTAAATCAAGGAAGAGGGATATCGAATGCCATTATTGTCATAAGAAAGGACACATGAAGAAAGACTGTTATGCATTAAAGAATGCTAAAGATAAAGGACAGAATGTTGATGGGCATGTTAAACAGTTACCTGCACCATCTACTTCGACTGTGAAGATTGAAGAATTTAATGCTATTTCTGATGATGCTGATGTGTTGACACTTGATAGTACTATGCCATCTGAGGCACTTATGGCTGATTCTCTTTCCCACAGCTGGCTACTAGATTCTGGTGCTTCTTTCCATGTGACACCACATAGAGAATGGTTCTCTAATTATGCAGCAAAGTCTCTTTGTACCGTGAGACTTGGTGACTCTTACCAGTGTGATGTTGTGGGGATTGGAGATGTGGTTGTGCAGTTCATTGATGGTTCAAAATTTACTATGCATAATGTACGCCATGTACCTCAGTTATCACGTAGTTTGATGTCAGTTGGTCAACTTGATGACCTTGGTTACAAGGTGGTCTTCTATGCTCAGTCCTTTCGTATATCAAAGGGCAATATGGTTATTGCAAAAGGAAGGAAAGTTGGCTCACTTTACCCTTTATTTGTATCACAGAAAGAACACTTGTTAGCTGTTACTGAACAACCTATGGCTTGTATTTGGCATGGTTCTTTGGGCCATATATCTCGTAGTGGAATGGAAAATCTTTCTCGTTCTGGCTACTTACCTGTGTTATCTTTCTCTGATTTTTCATTTTGTGAGCATTGTCAATATGGAAAGCAAACCAAAAATGTGCATAAAACGCACATTGACTCTTCAATTCAGCCTTTAGATCTTGTTCATACAGATGTGTGTGGTCCTATGCCCACTAGGTTCTTAGGTGGTTCTCTTTACTTTGTCACTTTCATAGATGATGCTACTAGAAAAGTCTGGGTATATCCTATCAAATCGAAGGATGATGTATTCCCTACTTTCAGAAAATGGCTTGCTTTAGTTGAGACTGAAAAAGGAACTAAGCTTAAGGCTTTATGTTCAGATAATGGGGGTGAGTATACCTCACATGAATTCAGCCTTTTCTGTCAGTGTAGAGGGATTCGTAGAGAGTTTACAGCTCCTTATACCCCTGTACAGAATGGTGTAGCTGAGAGGATGAATAGAACTATTCAAGATAGAGTAGTCTCTATGTTGCATCATGCAAACCTCTCACAAGGTTTTTGGGTAGAAGCAGTATTGACTGCAGTTCATGCGATTAACCTTTCGAAGGTCTGAAAGTGGCACAAGAGTTATGGACAGGGAAACCACCATATTATGTGATTAACCTAGTACTGCCAAAGGTCTGAAAGTGGCACAAGAGTTATGGACAGGGAAACCACCATATTATGATCATCTTCGAGTTTTTGGGTGTGAAGCATATGTTCATATACCCAAGAATCTTAGACAGAAGTTGGACCATAAGTCAAAGAAATGCATTTTTCTTGGATATGGTCGAGAAGGACAATTTGGATATCGCTTATGGGATCCTGAAACAAGGTCAGTGATCAGAAGTAGTGATGTCATTTTTAATGAGTCTAAGATGCATAAATAGCCGATTAAGGAGGTTGAAGTGAGAAGAGTGGTGTTTGAGGATACTAGTCCTCCGGTTAGCATGCATAAAAATGCTGCACATAGGGATGTTCAAGAGAATCCATTCAGATCAGTCTGCACATGTTCGTGTTCAGCAACCATTGAGACGTTCTGCACGTGTCTCATATCCACCTGATAGATATGTTCCATGTCTAGATTTTGTTATGCTAACAGATGCCGGTGAGCCCTCTTGCTATAAAGAGGCTATGCAGACAGAGGATCATGTCAAGTGGGAGCGTGCCATGAAGAGTGAGTTGGATTCTATTCACAAGAATGGTACTTGGGACTTAGTACCTTTGCCAAAGGGCAGGAAAGCTTTACCATGTAAATGGGTATATAAGCTAAAATTCACATAAGATAGTGCTTCTCCAAAATATAAAGCACGACTTGTTGCAAAGGGTTTTAAGCAACAACATGGTGTTGATTTTGAGGAAATCTTCTCTCCAGTGGTCAAGATGACTACTTTGCGCATGTTTCTTGGATTCGTTGCAATGGAGGACTTAGAGCTAGCCCAAATGGATGTGAAAACAACTTTCTTGCATGGAGATCTTACAGATGAGATCTATATGGAACAACCAAAGGGTTATGTAGTTCCTGGCAAGGAAAGTCTAGTTTGTAAGCTCAAGAAGAGCTTGTATGGACTTAAACAGTCTCCTAGACAATGGTACCAAAAGTTTGATGCTTTTATGAAGTCCCAAGGCTATTCTCGGAGCAATGAGGATCATTGTCTCTACACAAAGAGATGTTCTGATGGCAGCTTGATATGCTTGATACTTTACGTCGATGATATGTTGATTGCTGGGAAGTCCTCTTATGATTTGTCAATTCTCAAAAAGAAGTTGAGTCAGACATTTGATATGAAGGATTTGGGGGATGCCAAACATATTCTTGGCATGCGCATTACTCGTGATAGGAGTAAAAGATGCATATACTTGTCTCAAAGTGAGTACATATCCAAAGTACTTCACCGATTCAATATGCAGGGTGGAAAGGCATTGAGTACACCTTTACCCACATATGTGAAATTGAGCAAGGATGACTGCCCCAAATCAGATGAGGAAAAGGAATTCATGACCGAAATTCCCTATCAGTCTGCTGTTGGTAGTCTCATGTATGCTATGGTAGCTACGAGACCAAACATTGCATTTGCAGTGGGAGTTGTGAGCAGATATATGTCTAATCTTGGAAAGAAACATTGGGAAGCGGTCAAAATGATTTTGAGATATCTGAGTGGCACTAAGGACAAGTGTCTTTGCTTAGGTAGAGGGAAAGCATCCATTATTGGTTACACAGATTCTGACTATGCTGGTTGTGTAGACAATCGTAAGTCTACATCAAGGTACATTTTTCATTTTGCTGGAGGTGCTATCTCTTGGAGATCTCGTCTTCAAGAATGTACAGCTGTTTCCACCACAGAAGCAGAGTATGTTGCAGCAAGTGAGGCCTGTAAGGAAGCATTGTGGCTTTCTCGTCTTGCTTGTGATATGGGTTTACCTCAGCATGTACCTCACTTGCTCAGTGATAGTCAGAGTGCCATTGCTTTGGCTAAGAATCCGGTCTATCATGCAAAGACCAAGCACATTGAGGTGAGGTATCACTTCATTAGAGATTGCTTAGCCACTGAACGCATTATTCTTGAGAAGATTCACACTCTCGATAATGCTGCAGATGCTTTGACTAAAGCTCTACCACATGATAGCTTTCGACACTGTTGTCACTTGATGGGGGTTACTTGATTCTTCATCTTACTCAGTCACTTGTATACTGTGTAACATGCCCATCAGGTGGGAGGTATAGTTTGTATACTTACACTCAGGTATTCTTTATCATTCTTTATTTTTCTCCCATAGTTACTCTGGCCATATTGGCCTTTAGTGGGAGATTGTTACCGTTAGTGTCCATGTGAAAGGCCAAATGGCCACCGGACACTTCTTTGTATATGTTCTTTAATAAGACATATAGTGGCCTGGTCAGTCACAGACTGTAAGTTCGATCGCATTTGTAAGACCTAATAAGTCTGTCTTCGTGCTCCCTGTGTACTGTGTTTTTCTGCGTATTCTACAGCCTCTGTGCGGAGTACTGTGTGCGGCGTTAGGAGCTCGATTTTCTACTCCGAGCATATCATCGTGGAGCTCTCAAGAAGGAGAGTGCAGTGCGGTGCATCGCCATCGAAATACTTCAGCTTTGATGTGAACCTTTTCCCTATACATGGGCACTTTTTACTCTAGTGCTGGCTAGAGGTTTTTTCCCCATGTTACCACATACTTGATACTCTCATATGTGGTGGTACTTTGTACTTAGGGATATTATTCAGCTCTTACTTGAGTTCAGTTCATCGATCAATAGAGAGAGCTATTCCAGCCATCGTCTTCTCCGTGTGTCTTGCTGCGTTTGTGCTCCTTGTGTGTGCTTCTTATGTGTCTCTCGCACTTCTACACGCACCCAACAGTGGTATCAGAGCAGGTTTAGCTTCTTCTCAAGTTTCGGTTTTTCGCGTCGTGGTGCGCGTGCACTTTAAGAGTGCAAATCGACTTCGGAGCATAGAAGTGTGAATTTCAGCAGCCCAGAAACATTTCCACTAGGTGCGTTGGGATTTTACCCCCATTTCAAAGCCATTCGTGCAGTCAGAATCGCCATCAGAGTGACGGTTTGTGAGCTGAAATTTCAGCACTCATTTCAACTTTCATCGAAGTGAAGATCTTGTCACATTCTTGTTCCTTAGTGAAATGGCGGGCAGCAATGACTTGTTTGGCATGCTTCAAGGTGAAGATAAGCTTGATGGGACCAACTATCCGATGTGGTCTTACATGATGAAGCATGTTCTTGTTGCAAAACAACTTTGGAACATAGTGGCAGATGTAGATCGAAGACCAACAGGTGCTTCTACTTCACAGTCTACTGTCACAGATGGAGCTTCTTCTTTGAGTACAGTGGTTTCTCCTTCTCCACCTACATAGGAGCAGCTTAGATGGGATGGAAAAGATGCTCAAGCTCATGCTTTGATTGCGCTTTCAGTGAAGCGTCATATAGTTCCACACATTCGGTCATGTTCTACATCGAGACAGGCATGGGACACTCTTGCTTCTTTGTATGCCGTGCGTAATGAAGCACGTGTTGCATACTTGAGGAAGCAACTTGAGGATGTATGTATGGCTGAAAATGAGTCAGTGGATGTGTATGTGACACGCATCAAGGACTTGAAAGAGCAATTGGCAAACATAGATGAGATCATTCCGGATGCATCACTCATTTCTACATTGTTGAAAGGATTACCAGAATCTTTTCAAAGCTTTGCTACTACACTCCGTTTGGTTGCAAAAGGAAATCCTAATATGTATGCATTTGATGAGGTTGTGTCTCTTGTTTTGCAAGAAGAGCAATCTAGAGTGAATAGGAGTGGTTTGATTGAGGGAACGCAAGCACTTGCTATCTCACAAAAGGGGAAAAGCAAGTATGGTTCAGCTTTGGGTTCAAAACCAAAGCCTCAAGCTTCTTCTTCCACTCATTCCTCTAATGATGGTGATTTGCAAAAGAAGAAGAGATGCAAATATTGCCGAAAGGCCGGTCATACTATTGATGAGTGTAGAAAGCTTGCTAAACGCAATGAAAAGAAAAAGGAATCGAGCATGTCTATTGCTGAAAATTCAGCAAATGTTAAGAATGATGAAGCTAACATGGCTCAAGATTTTTGGGCATGTGTTGTTACATGTCATTATGATGCTTCTTTACATTATAAATGTATGGTTGTGAGTGAGGCTGATTCGGATTGGTTCTTTGATAGTGGTGCTTCAAAGCACATAACATCATGCAAAAGATTTTTTGCCTCTTTGAAAGATGCACCTAAAGGAGGACATGTGGTGCGTGCAAACAATGCCTCTTACCCTATCATTGGAGTAGGAGAAATTGAGCTTACGGCTGCAAATGGAGGTGTGATTCTCTTGAAAAATGCATTGTATGTGCTCGGTATCAAGAAGAACTTAATTTCAGTTTTGTTGATTGCCAAAGCTGGACTTCATGTACACTTTGTTGATGATAAGTGTATGGTTCATGATTTCAGCAATGGCGATGTTATTGTGATGTCCGGTACATTATGTAATGGTTTATATCGCATGGATACATACAAGAGGGCTTCCTCGAATGCCTTAGTTGCTCATACTTCTTCCATGGCTGAAATGGAGCTTTGGCATGCTCATTTTGGTCACTTGAACTTCAATAGTTTGCTCTACTTGCAAAAGAAGGACATGATTATTGGCTTGCCTACACTTGAGTCCATTGAAAAGCATGCATGTGAAGGTTGCATTCTTGGAAAAATGCATCGTGCTTCTTTTCCAAAAGATAGTCATACACACACTACAAGAAAATTGCAACTTGTTCATAGTGATGTATGTGGTCCGGTCAAGACTCCATCTTTTGGGAAGCATGTATATTTTGTTACCTTCATTGATGATCCTACTCGCCATACATGGGTGTATCCTATGAAAGCAAAGAATGAGGTATTTTCTTGTTTCAAAGCATTTTTAGCTATGGCTAAAAATTTTTCTTCACAAAAGCTTTTGACTCTACGCACGGATTGTGGTGGTGAATACATGTCACATGAGTTTAATGCTTTTCTTCGTGAAAGAGGTATTTCACACCAATGTACGATGCCATATACACCTCAACAAAAATAGAACTCTACTTGAAATGGCACGATGTATGGTTAAAGGAAAGCATCTTCCTCATAAGTTTTGGATGGAAGCGGTCATGTGTGCAAATTATGTGTTGAATCGCTGCCCTACAAAAGCATTGAGAGTCATCACTCCTTATGAGGCTTGGAATGGTCATAAGCCTATGGTTAGTCATATGCTTGTGTTTGGTTGTTTGGCATATGCTCTTGTGCCATCACAACAACATCACAAACTTGATGACAAGGCAAAGAAATGTATATTTGTTGGTTATAGTGCTGAAAGTAAGGGATATCGGTTGTACCATCCATTGACAAACACAATTATTGTGAGTCAAGATGTGGTATTTGCTGAAAATTCATTTTCCCTCTACTTGAATGCAAAAAAGTGCCAACAGTTAGCTCACAAGATGTGTTCGATACACTCATGTCTTTGTTCCAAAATGGTGCGCTTGACTATGGCCATGTAGAGCAGCCAACTGAGGTTCAAAAGGGCTGAAAATTCCAGCCAAATAGGGCTAAAATGCAGAGAATTTCCAGCCAAACATGGCTGAAAAAATTCAGCCAAAAATTGTCAAAACTGTTGGAAATTTCCAGCCACATATGGCTGAACATTTGAGGTCAAAATATGGCTGAAATTGAGCATGAAATTCAGCCCACACATGATGTACATATTGAAGATGTTTTACATAATGAACACATGTCTATCAAGAGTTCACAATCTATGCCAAAGTGGCTGAAACAAACTTTGCAGGACAGCAAATTGAGTGCACCTTTACTTGGTAGAACAAGATCAAGCTCTCACCATGCATCAAGTAATTTTGTGGATTATTCTCTTATTGCTACAGCATGTAATGAAGAGCCATTTTCTTTTGAAGATGCATGTGACGATCCACAATGGATGAGTGCTATGCAATCAGAAATGGATTCCATACATAGGAATGGTACTTGGGAGTTATGTGAATTGCCAAAAGGAAAGAATGCCATTGGTACAAAGTGGGTTTACAAGATTAAGAGAAAATCTGATGGTGCCATTGATCGCTACAAAGCTAGATTGGTTGCCAAAGGATATGCGCAACAATATGGCATTGACTATGAGGAAACTTTTGCACCTACTTCACGCATGACTACCATTCGTACCGTGGTTGCATTGGCTGCCCATCGAGGTTGGAAAGTGCATCAGTTGGACATAAAAACAGCCTTCTTGAATGGTGATTTGCAAGAAGAGGTTTATGTGAAGCAACCTCCTGGATTTGCTATGAAAGGGAAAGAGCATATGGTTTGTCGCTTGCATAAAGCCTTCTATGGTCTCAAGCAAGCTCCGTGCATGGTATGACAAAATACATAAGCACTTGATTGCTCTTGGCTTCACATGTAGTCCGATTGAAAGCACACTCTATGTACGCAAAAATGGGGCTGATCTTATAGTGCTTGTTCTTTATGTCGATGACATACTCTTGACTGGGTCATGTGATGCAAAACTTGACATTCTTATGGCTAATTTGCAACATACTTTTGATGTCACTTATCTTGGTCTTTTGAGCTACTATCTTGGCATCCAGTTTGTATCCGTTGAGGGGGGAATTGTTATGCATCAAGCAAAGTATGTTGAAAAACTACTTCGACGTTTTGACTTTGAGGATTGCAAGCCAGTTTCCACACTAGTTGAGACAGGATTTAGATTCTCAGTTGAGGATTCCAGTGATGCATTTGACACTTCTCTTTATCAGCAGGCTGTGGGATGTCTTATATATGCATGCAACACAAGGCCGGATATACAGTATGCAGTTTTCGAGTTGAGTCGATTCATGCATAGCTCTGACACTAAGCATTGGCAAGCGGTGAAACGTGTGTTTAGATATCTTCGAGGCACTTTGAGCTTATGTCTCTTTTATGGCAGAGATGTTCAGCCATGCTTGCATGCTTTTACAGATAGTGATTGGGCTGGTTGTTATGATACTCGCATGTCCACTAGTGGTAATTGCTTTTTCCTTGGAGACTCATGCATATCTTTGTTGAGTAAGAAGCAACCTAGAGTGGCGACATCGAGTTATGAAGCTGAGTATAGGGCAATTTTCATAGCGACAGTGGAGTGTATATGGCTGAGACGCCTATTGATGGATCTTTGCATGGAGATAGATGCTGCTACGCATATTCTCACAGATAGTCAGAGTGCTTTGGCTGTTCCATGAAACCCAGTGTTTTAGGCACGGACCAAACATATTGAGGTGCATTATCACTATGTGAGAGAGCGCCTTCATGCAGGAGATATTGATTTGGTATATGTGCCTACACAAGATAATGTGGCATACATATTCACCAAAGCTCTTCCACGGGAAAAGTTTGAAGCTTTTCGCAAAGCTTTAGGCTTGTTTCCTTGTGGGGGCTGATTCGTCACTCCCTGTATGTGTTCACATCATTCGCTCCAGCAGGGTTTGTTACACTTATGTGTTCCTCGAGTAGCTTTGATGTGAACCTTTTCCCTATACATGGGCACTTTTTACTCTAGTGCTGGCTAGAGGTTTTTTCCCCATGTTACCACATACTTGATACTCTCATATGTGGTGGTACTTTGTACTTAGGGATATTATTCAGCTCTTACTTGAGTTCAGTTCATCGATCAATAGAGAGAGCTATTCTAGCCATCGTCTTCTCCGTGTGTCTTGCTGCGTTTGTGCTCCTTGTGTGTGCTTCTTGTGTGTCTCTCGCACTTCTACACACACCCAACAAAGAGTTATGGAGATGTATTAATGTCATTGATGTATTGAAAAGCATCAATGAAAGACATATTACGGTTCGTTGTATTGTGGCTTGGACTATTCACAATTTTCTAGGATATGGTGTTTGTTCATGTATTGATGTAATTTTTTAATTCAATATGCATGTAAATAAATATGATTTAATCTAATTATATTTTTATCATTTCATGATGCAGGAATATCTACTAAGGTTTATAAATCTTGTCCATATTATGGTGATTGGTTGAGATCAATCTATAGTAAGAATCTCAACAAAAATATTTATCTTCGATATCAACGATTCTTGCCTGATGATAATCCATTAAGATCTAAAAGAGAAGTGATACATTTTAATGGAAAGCTTGAAACAGGTCAGTGTCCAAAACCTATGACACCTATGGATTGGTATAAAAAATGGACAGATGGACCTCTGATAGATCTAGAATCAGAAATCTTCAGTGATGATTCAGATAATGAGTATGTGAACAGAGGTAAAGGAAAATTGGCACTGGCAGAGAATATATCAATATGGTATCCTTTGGAGTATTGGAAAGAGTTAAAAGTATGTCATCCTCTTGATCCTATGCATATATTCAAAAATATTGGTTATTCACTATGGCAGCATCTTCTTGGACTAAAAGATACCACAACATCAAGGAATGATTTGAAAGATAAAAAATCCAAACCAAAGTTATGGCCAGTTTTTGATAGACATCGACAAGAAACGACTTATGCACCTGCTCCTTGGGTACTTACAACAAAAGAGATCCAAACTATCAACAATAGAATCCAATTGATTAAGACTCCTACAGGATATGGAGCATCTTTTCAAAACATGTTTACTATGGATGATAAGAGCTTATCTGGGTTAAAGACCCATGATTGGCATAACTTTTTGAAACATATTTTACCTTTGGTTATCGATGGATGTACAACGAAAGGAGTACGAGATGTGATCTATCATCTTGGATCACTTATAAGGTAATTATGATACTTTTATATTTAATATGTATGAATATTGGATATCTTTTATTTTTTAATTAACTTCTTTATAATTGTTTTTATGATATGTATAGGTGGATTACATCCAAAGAGATTGACAAAAACTTGATCCCACAAAAAAAAAGTGAATGCAAAGAGCTACTATGTTTGATGGAGAAATAACTTCCTACTTCATTTTTTGATATTCAGGTTCATTTATTAGTCCATCTTGTAGATGAAATAGAGATTGCAGGTGTTGTCAACACTTAATGGATGTTTTGGGTCGAGCGATTTATGGGAATATTAAAAGGTTATGTGCGACAAAGAGCGAAACCAGAAGGATCCATGGCAAATGGTTGGATGCTTGAAGAGTGCATGTATTATGTTAGTGAGTACCTTGAAAGAGTTCATGAAGAAGCTCCACGTGCATGGACCAACGAGTCTTCTTCAAAAATAATAGATGAGGTATTATCAGGTAAGGGGGTTCCATTCTTTTTTACATTTCAAGAAAAAAATGATGTTTCTACTTTTGTAGCATATAATAGCGAATGCATGCAAGCATTCCTTAGCAAGTACGAGGAACTTCAAAATATCTGAAGTAAAAAGTGAAAAAACAATAGATATAGATGTAATCTCGAGAATAATGAGATTACAGATATATCTTCTTTCATGGATTGGCTATATAGTTGTTTGCAACACGCCAACGCAAATAATGAAGAAATCTCAGATGATCAAAGAGAGTTAATGATAGGTTGTGAACAAAAGGTAGTTTTATTAAAATAATATTTTATTTTTTTCATATATGTATGTTAGTTTCTATTTACTAATTGAATCTATTTTGCAGGCTCGAATGTTCACTAATATGTGGGCTTTTGGATAGCATATTAGAATCAAAGCCATTGATTCTTTACGTAAAACAGAGGATTCTAGTATTGTTGCTTCTTTCAAGCAACTATCACGTGCTAGCTCAAAAGACACGAACCTTATAGATAGCGAGCTTGGTTACGTAGGAACTATTGTTGGTATCTACGAAATTTCATTTTGTACATTCAAACAGGTAGAAAAAAGTTTATATTTTTTTTGATAGAGTTAGTTATTTTTTTTAAGCACCTAATAATGGGTTTTTCTTGGTATATATTTTGATAGGTCATTTTGAAGGTTGACTGGTTTCGAGCCGAGTATAAAGGTAGTAATTCCACATTAAGAAAGTAATTATCTGGGTTTTGGGCAATTGATTCTTCCAAGGTAATGCGATCTACTAAAGAACCATATATTCTTCCTAGGCATATTGAACAAGCATTTTTTTATAAAAACCCAGATGCTCATCCTTGGTCGCAAGTCATTCATGTGCAACCTAGAGGTAGGTCATTATTTGAATAGTTTATTGTTAGAGAGATCGAAGAAAGTCCTCTTGATGATTCAGCATCAGATACTGATACATCAACATCTGAAAGAGAAATTAGAATCATTATACGTGATAATGATACTAAACTTTTTGACGAAGAGGATAATTATCTACATGGTGATTCTACCGATGAGGAAGAAGAATTACCAAAAATAGATATTAATCCATCAATAGATGATGTGATTCATGAGAACATAGATTTAACAATAGAAGAAATAAATGAAATCAATAAGGATAATCAAGATGAGACTATAGTGATGTCTTAACAAAATGATGGCAATAATGAAAACATATGAGCAGATTAGATAGTAAATTCTACTCTAGTTATCGATCAATAACTTGAAGCTTCTGAATGGATATCAGATAATAGATTTTTTTATTAACTTGAATAACGATGAATCCTACTAGAGAGATGAAATCATGTTCTTTTAAGTTAGAACACGAAGCTCGGGGGTATGCCTAATTATTTTATATATAGCTTTATCTTCGAGGAGCAAATTTTTATCATGTATGTATGCATATGTGTGTGTATTCATGTGTATTATATGTATACATATGTTAGTATGCATATATATGTATTTCATGTATATGTATGTGTTTGCATGTGTGTGATAAATGTATACATGTGTTAAATATGCATATGTGTATATATGATATGCATTTATGTAAAATATTCATGTATATATGCAAGTGTTTATAATTGTGTACATGTATATATGTATATGTGTCTCTGTGTAAATATGTACATGTAAATATGTATGCATGTATGTATATGTTTATGTGTGCATGTAGGCATGTATGTGTGATGCATAATATATCTACTCCATTTTATATTTATGTATGTGTATCTACATGATGTGTATATATCTTTATATATATTATGATCCTCGTTGATTCGAGTAGCTATATATAGAGGCATAAGGTTGGGAGGAGAGACATCTCTCTAGTAGGACATCGGAGGAATAGATGCAATATGTACATATACTTCAAACATATGGCTAAAAGGTTGAGCTAGAGTTTTTAAATTAGGGGTTTTAAAACCCTAATATCAAAATTAGCGTTTTCAATTTAGGATTTTTGAAATAGGATTTATTTATTTATTTATTTATGCGTATGCATGTGTTGTGTATGTATGTGTATCTATATGTGCATATGCATGTGTTGTGTGTGTCTATATATGCATGTGTATATGTGTATATGCATGTAAATATGATTATATGAGTCTATGTGTGTGTACATATGATTATGCATGTGTATGTGTATGTGAGTATGTGTACGTGTATGTGAGTATGTGTATGTGTCTATGTTTATTCATTATATGTGTGTAACTGCATGCATGTGTATGTGTGTGTAAAATGTGCATGTATGTGTGTGTATGTATAAATGTGTATGTATGTGTATATGTGTGTAAGTATGCATGTATGATGTATATGTGTGTGTATACGTGTATTTATACCTCTATTCTCACTCTTCTCTCTCTCTCTCATATACATAGATACATGCATAAACACACATACTCATATCCACATATATATACATAAAAGCAGTGCATATCGTGCATTATCGCGACGATGAGCCATAAGTGTCCACATCTCTTTTAGACACCACTTAAGCGACCATCCTGTCCCAGACTCTGTCTCAAGTGAACTAAGTACGTATTTTTTATCCCTCTCATCATGCTCACTACAAAAATAAAAAAATAATGTAAATAAAACATAAGATATTTATTTCAATTTATATGTAAAATTTTTTCTTATTTCCACGATAAGTGGACAAAGCGCAGGTAAGAGTCGCATAGTGCCCGCATTCTTCTCTTAAACTCCAATCCATTCCCTATGTACACAATGTTCCCCTCTGGCTCTATATCGCACTCTAGTCCTTGTTGGAGTTAGACTTTGCGGAAGCACGCGAACAGCACAAGGAAGAAGAAGAAGCTTGGAGCACGACACACAATACTGAATGTATTACTAGAGAATGTACAAAGATAAGTAGCCCATTAGGGCAATAGGCGTATATACAAGCCGAGGGAAAAAAACCTCCTAAAGAGGGAAAAAAGTGCCCCGGCAGTCCTAGTGTGTTCACACACATCACTACCTAAATATATCAACAAATCCCCCCTGGGAATGATGCGGTGAACAAGGAGCTGGCACTCATGTATAAGGAAGTGCCAAGCTATGTGGAAATCACTCCACAAAAGGAAGTAAGCCCAAAGCTTTGCGGAAAGCTTCAAACTTCTCCCTAGGCAGAGCCTTCGTGAAAAGATCTGCTATGTTCTCTTGCATGGGCACATATGCCAAGTTGATCTCCCCAGCAGAGAACCTCTCCCTGACATAGTGATAATGCACCTCAATGTGCTTAGTGCAAGCATGGAACATAGGGTTCCTCGCAACTACCAATGCGCTCTCACTGTCAGTGAAGATGGTGGTGGCAAAAGACTGGCCAACACCCAAATCAGCCATAAGGCGTCTGAGCCACACACACTCAACAGTCGCTGTGAAATCTGCCCTATACTCAGCCTCACAACTGGAAGTGGCCACAGTAGGCTGCTTCTTGCTCAACCAAGATATACATGAGCTACCAAGCATGAAGCAAAAACCATTGGTGGACACACGAGTGTCATAGCAACCAGCCCAATCTGAGTAAAAAAAAGCATACAAATCTGGCGGTAGTGATCCCCCCTTGGGATAAAACAACCCAAGTAGCCGAGTACCACTCAAGTAGCGAAAGATGCGCTTAACTGCCTTCCAATGCGTGACTCCTGGGCAATGCATAAACCTGCTCATCTGTGAGACAACAAACTGAATATCTAGCTGAGTAATGCATAAATAAATCAAGCATCCAACAGCCTGCTGATAGAGAATGGCATCAAATGCATCTCCAACATCATGAAGACTCAATCGTAAACATGTCTCCATAGGAGTAGCAATAGGCTTATAGTCTTCAAGGCCAAAACGCTGCAATAATGTGTCAATATATTTCATTTGAAACAGAGCCATCCCACCATCAACTGCATAAACTGAATGCCCAAATAGTGATGCAAATGCCCCAAATCAGACATCTCAAATGAGGCATGCAAATCAGCCTTGAAATCAGCAATATGCTTCTCAATAGGACCAGTGAGCAGCATGTCGTCAACATAGACAACAATGATCAGAAGCACATCATTAGCACGCTAAACATATAAGGTGCTTTCAGTTGGACTATTCTCAAAACCATGTGCAATCAGATAGGCATGTATCTTCTCATACCAAGCACGTGGTGCTTGCTTTAAACCATATAATGCCTTCTTTAACCTGCACACTTGGTTTTCATGCCCTTTCTGCACAAAGCCACGGGGCTGAAAAACATACACTTCTTCATGCAAGTCACCATTCAAAAATGCTGTTTTAATGTCCAACTGATGTACATTCCAACCATGATGGGCTACAAGTGCACAAATGCTCCGAACAGTAGTCATACGGCATGTAGGTGCAAAGGTCTCATCAAAATCAATGCCTCTTTCCTGCGCATAACCCTTTGCAACAAGCCTAGCCTTATACCTGTCAACTGTACCATCAGGTCTATGCTTCAGCTTGTATACCCACTTAGTGCCAATGGCCTTCTTGCCAGGAGGCAAGTCACATAAAGACCATGTACCATTCTTCATTATAGCATCATATTCAGATTGCATAACAACCATCCAATTTTCTGAATTTTGTGCTTCATCGAAAGAAACAGGCTCATTCTCATCACAGAGACTAGACGCAGCCATAGCATAGTAATCTGATGCAAAGGAGGCACTATGAGAGCCTGAATGAGTACGATATGACAAAGGTGCATCTAATTTGCTATCACGCAAAGCCATTTTGGCATAGTTTTTGCTTGCTCAATATCAGCTCTCTCATCAACAAGTGCATCATGTAAATGTGCATCAGAAATGGAATGATCTACATCATCATATGAAACCTGCAAAGGCTGAGAAGTTGCCTCATTAGGACCAGCACTAGATTGTCCACCTGTAAAAAGAGGCATCAAAGTATCATACATGTCTTTGGAGCTAACAGATGTCTCCTTAGTACATGAAAGCAATGGCTGAATAGCATCTTCCACAAAGACAACATCACGGCTAACTAGAATGTGTTTAGTCTGTGGATGATACAGACGATAGCCTTTACTTTCAGAACTGTACCCAACAAAAATACATTTTACTGCCTTATCATCCAATTTTTTACGATGTTGTTCATGCACTAATGCATATGCCAAACAACCAAAAACATGCAGATGAGCAACATATGGCTTGCGGTCATGCCAAGCCTCATATGGAGTGATAGACTGCAGTGCTTTAGTGGGACACTTGTTAAGTGCATATGCTGCACACATGACAGCCTCAAGCCAGAAACTATGTGGTAAAGCCTGACTTTTGACCATACACCTCGCCATCTCCATGAGTGACCTGTTCTTTCGTTCAGCAACTCCATTATGTTGAGGTGTATATGGCACTGTACACTGGTGTTTTATCCCACGTTCAGCCAGAAATGCATTAAAATCAGGAGACATATATTCCCCCCCTCGATCAGAACGGAGGGTGCCCATTTTACATGCTCACAAATTTTCAGCCAAAACCAAAAACTGTTTGAAGCACAAAAACACTTCGGACTTTGCCTTCAATGGATATACCTATGCATGCGTGGAAAAATCATCAATGAAAGTCACGAAGTAAAGATAGTTTTCAAAAGAAGGTGTCTGCATAGGACCACAGACATCACTATGTACAAGCTGCAATTTCTGCGTAGCCCGAACTGAACCATCTTTTGGAAAGGAGGAACGCTGCATTTTTCCCAAAATACAGCCTTCACATAGCATGTTTTCCAGGTGCCTCAAGCTTGGGCAAAGAAGACACCATATCAGATTTCTGTAGGCATAGCAAACTAGCAAAATTCAGATGACCAAAGCATGCATGCCAAAGCTTTGCATCTGACATAGCCTGAGAATCATGAACTGCACATGCTAAATCATTCACAGATCTTTCATAGTCTATGAGCTTATACAGCCCAGGACATAAAATGCCAGAAGCAATAATAACATCGCCATTTGACAGATCATGAACTGTACATCTGTCATCAACAAATTTCACAACCAAGCCAATCTTGGCTAATGCAGAAACTGATAACAGATTCTTCTTGATACTTGGCACAAATAAAGCATCTAACAAGGTGAAAGAACTACCATCAACAGTAGTCAGAATGATCTTACCAACTCCCATAACAGGATAAGAGGAGTTGTTGGCGCATGTGACAGTATTCCCTGTAGGGGCAGACTCGAGTGAAGAGAAGAAACTGTGCTGCGAGGTAATATGTTTGGTCGCCCCACTGTCAAAGTACCAAACATCTGAGTCCACTACATACATGCACTGCTCATGAGAAGATGGGTCAAAACTGCAAACAGTAGTAAACGCCCATTCTTCTTCTTGCAAAACATTAGCAGACTCTGTTTTTGGTGTAGAGGCTTCTGCAACAACCATTCCTGCCTCCTTTTTCTTTGCCTCTTTTGTAGCCAGTTTTGGACAGTTCTTTATGATATGATCATTCCCTTTACAGTGCTTGCAAAACAATTTCTCCTTTTCTGATTTCTTCTCATCTTTATCCTGGTTCTTCGAATGTGCAACATTTGCAGATTTTTGCTTACTAGTAGAAGAGCTCCATTTTCCTTTGCCCTTCTGACTAGCCAGGAAAGCTTGATCTGCAACACGCATAATGGACCTGTTCTGTCTTGACTGATCTTCCTGCAACAGAATAGAAACTAACTCCTCAAATGATAAGGCATTCAGATTGCCTTTCATCATCAACCGAAGAGTAGAAGCAAAACTCTGGTATGAATGAGGAAGACCATTTAGAACGGTCTGCACAAGTGAGCTATCTGGTATAACCTCATCAGCAGAAATCAACTGTTCCTTCAAATCCTTGATCTTCATTAGGAAACTGTCCATAGAATCACCTTCATTCATGTGCTCACTCTCCAACTGTTTTCGGAGGTAAGCAACACGAGCCTCATTCCTAGCTTGGTACAATGTGGTAAGTGTATCCCAAGCATCCCTAGCTATTCTGCAAGAGTGAATGTGAGGAATAATGGCACGTTTGACAGACAAAGCTATCAATGCATGTGCCTGGGCATCTCTGCCATCCCAACGAATCTGCTCTGCAGTAGGTGCAGCAGAAACAGTAGCACGAATAGGAATCTGCACAATATCATCTTCGACACCATCTTCATCAGCTCCAGCACTTGTATTCGGAGTACCTGTTGTTACAGGTGTAACAAGACATCTTTCAACACCCTGCACAATGTTTCACAATCCTTTTGCAACCAATACATGTGGTTATAAGCCCATAATGGGTAGTTGGTACCATCCAACTTATTCTCAACAACCAACATACGAAATACATCACTGCTTTCAGCCATGGCCGGTGACTAAAATACCTTGATGCAGAAAATTGATTGTATCTCAAAAAGTTGAACAGAACTGCCTAGACGAGTTCTGCTAGACCTGTAGCAGACTTTGAGACGCTTAAACTGGCGAACAGAAACTGGTATATACCTTTGGCACAAAAAGATGAAATAGCATAGTGCGTTCGAAGGCCGAAACGAGCTCAGATCGTGATTTTGGCACCACATAGCGAAGCTATTTTGATCTCGGAAACACTCTGAGTATGCTCACCAAAATTCATACGATTCTAAGACTGCAAACGGAGGAGTGTCGACGACGCCCTAGATGAAGCAAGGACCTGCTCTGATACCAATTGTTGGAGTTAGACTTCTGTGGAAGCACGTGAACAACACAAGGAAGAAGAAGAAGCTTGGAGCACAACACACAATACTGAATGTATTACTAGAGAATGTACAAAGATAAGTAGCCCATTAGGGCAATAGGCGTATATACAAGCCGAGGGAAAAAAACCTCCTAAAGAGGGAAAAAAGTGCCCCGGCGGTCCTAGTGTGTTCACACACATCACTACCTAAATATATCAACAGTCCTAAGGTGCCTATGCATGTCCTCATAGGCAACTCTGCTGTGCTATCACGACTTGGAGGTGGTATAGGTGTCCTGAAAATAGATAGATAAAAATAAATAAAAATACGTGTTATAATATCATTAAAAAAGTTCATGAAAAAAAAACATAACTATAAGCAGATAGCTCTCTTCCTGCATGTGGAGCCACAGAAGAGCCCTCCTTTGATCGCTGGGTAAGCATATGGATCGTACAGTCTAGCTCCTCATCAGACATCTCTGAGTAATCACGCATGATGGCCCCTAGAGTATCAGATGGAACTCTTGCTCTCATAAGACTTTTTATGAGAGTGAGTTTCGCCTTTCTCTCTCTACTAGGATCCATAATACCTAAGATATAAAACAAAATGGTTAGAAATCAATATATATACGTGTACATATGTATGTGTGTATGCATTAAGTATGTGTATGTATGCATGTGTGTGTGTATGTATGTGCGTGTATGTGTGTGTGTATGTGTGTATGCATGTGTATGTGTGTGTATGCATCATTATGTGTGTATGTGTCTATGTGTGTATGTGTGTGTATATGTGTGTGTATATGTGTGTGTCTATGTGTATGTGTGTGCATCTATGAGTGTGTATGTGTTTATGTGTGTGTATGTGTCTATGTGTGTGTATGTGTTTATGTGTGTATGTGTATGCATATGTGTGTGTATGTGTGTGTATGCATTATGTATGCATTCTGTATGCATATGTGTGTGTATGCATTATGTATGTGTATGTATGCATGTATGTATGTATGTATGCATATGCATTATGTATGTATATGTATGGATGTATGTGTATGTGTGAGTATGTCTCTCTATGTGTGTGTGTATGCATATATATGTGTGTATGTGTGTGTGTATATGTGTTTGTATGTGTGTATGCATGTGTATGTGTGTGTATGCATCATTATGTGTGTATGTGTCTATGTGTGTATGTGTGTGTGTATATGTGTGTGTGTGTGTCTATGTGTATATGTGTGTGTCTATGAGTGTGTATGTGTTTATGTGTATGTATGTATCTATGTGTGTGTATGTGTCATGTGTGTACGTGTATGCATGTATGTATGCATATGTGTGTGTATGCATGTGTATGTGTGTGTATGCATCATTCTGTGTGTATGTTTGTGTGTGTGTGTATGTGTATGTGTCTATGTGTATGTGTCGCTATGCGTCTATGAGTGTGTATGTGTTTATGTGTGTGTATGTGTCTATGTGTGTGTATGTGTCTATGTGTGTATGTGTATGCATGTATGTATGCATATGTGTGTGTATGCATTATGTATGCATATGTGTGTGTATGCATTATGTATGTGTATATAAGCATGTGCATTATGTATGCATGTAAGTATGTATGTATGCATATGCATATGCATTATGTATGCATGTATGTGTATGTGTGTGTATGTCTCTCTATGTGTGTGTGCATGCATATATGTGTGTGTATGTCTGTATGTGTGTGTATATGTGTCTGTATGTGTGTATGCATGTGTATGTATGTGTATGCATCATTATGTGTGTATATGTCTATGTGTGTATGTGTGTGTATGTGCGTGTGTGTGTATGTGTATGTGTGTGTATCTATGAGTGTGTATGTGTTTATGTGTGTGTATGTGTATATGTGTCTATGTGTGTGTATGTATCTATGCATGTGCATTATGTATGCATGTAAGTATGTATGTATGCATATGCATTATGTATGCATATGTATGCATGTATGTGTATATGTGTGTATGTCTCTCTATGTGTGTGTATGCATATATGTGTGTGTATGTGTGTGTATATGTGTCTGTATCTGTGTATGCATGTGTATGTGTGTGTATGCATCATTATGTGTGTATGTGTGTGTGTATATGTGTGTGTATGTCTCTATGTGTATGTGTGTGTATCTATGAGTGTGTATGTGTTTATGTGTGTGTATGTGTCTATGTGTGTGTATGTGTCTATGTGTGTATGTGTATGCATGTATGTATGCATATGTATGTGTATGCATGTGTATATGTGTGTATGTGTGTATGTGTGTATGTGTTTGTGTATATGTGTGTGTGTATGTGTGTGTGTCTATGTGTATGTCTCGTTACGCGTCTATGAGTGTGTATGTGTTTATGTGTGTGTATGTGTGTGTATGTGTCTATGTGTGTATGTGTATGCATGTATGTATGCATAGGTGTGTGTATGTGTGTGTATGCATTATGTATGCATATGTGTGTGTATGCATTATATATGTGTATGTATGCATGTAAGTATGTATGTATGCATATGTATGCATGTATGTGTATATGTGTGTATGTCTCTCTATGTGTGTGTGTATGCATATATGTGTGTGTATGTGTGTGTGTATATGTGTGTGTATGTGTGTATGCATGTGTATGTGTGTGAATGCATCATTATGTGTGTATGTGTCTATGTGTGTGTGTATATGTGTGTGCGCGTCTATGTGTATGTGTGTGTGTCTATGAGTGTGTATGTGTTTATGTGTGTGTATGTGTCTATGTGTGTGTATGTGTCTATGTGTGTATGTGTATGCATGTATGTATGCATATGTGTGTGTATGTGTGTGTATGCATTATGTATGCATATGTGTGTATGCATTATGTATGTGTATGTATGCATGTGCATTATGTATGCATATGCATTATGTATGTGTATGTATGCATGTGCATTATGTATGCATATGTGTGTGTATGCATGTAAGTATGTATGTATGTACGCATATGCATATGCATTATGTATGCATATGTATGCATGTATGTGTATGTGTGTGCATGTCTCTGTGTGTGTGTGTATGTGTGTGTGTGTGTGTATGTGTGTATATGTGTGTATGTGTATATGTGTGTGCATGTGTATGCATTATGTGTGCATGTGTGTATGCAACATTATGCGTGTATGTGTGTATATGTGTGTATGCAACATTATGTGTATGTGTGTATATGTGTGTGTGTGTATGTGTGTGTGTGTATGTGTGTGTGTGTGTCTATGTGTGTATATGTGTGTGTGTATGCATATGTATGTGTGTGTAATTGTGTGTGTGTGCGCATACCTTGCTTCAACGAGATGCATCTCTCTCTCTCTCTCTCTCTCTCTCTCTCTCTCTCTCTCTCTTCTTGCTCTCGCATCCAAATGTGCCGGGAGAAATCGATTTTTTTTTTTTACATTCCAAAGCGTCGCATATGCGACGCTGTGCAGTTTGCCAACATGGCAAATAACGTCGCTAGTTAGCGACGGTATTTGTGATGCATTAATTTTAGCGTCGCATAAGCGACGCAGGCATCGCTTATGCGATGAATGCCCGAAAAAAAAAATCCGAAAACAGCACCGTCACTTATGCGACGTTAGCGTTGCATAAGCGACGGTGTTCATTTTTTTTATCAAATCAAGGGCGTCGCTATGCCCCCCTATTTCTTGTAGTGTGCTGATGGTAGTTCTTTCACATTGTTAGATGCTTTGTATGTATGAGGGATCAAGAAAAAGTTGTGGTGACCTTTAGACCTTTTCACACAGGCTCTGCCTAGGAAGAAGTTTGAAGCTTTTCGCAAAGCTTTGGGCTTAGCTTCTTTTGTGGATTGATCTCTTTCTACATAGCTTGGCACTTCTTTATACATGAGGTCTAGGTCCTTTTTCACTACGTCATTCGGAGGGGGGATTTGTTGATATTTTATGTAGTGGTGTGGGAACACACCTAGGACTATGAGGGGCAGTTTCTTCCCTCTTTAGGAGGTTTTCTTCACCCATATTGTATATATGCATATAACCCTAACATGTTACTTATCTTTGTACATTCACTTGGTAATTTGTTCGGTATTGTGTTGTGCTCCAAGCTTCTTCTTCCTTGTGTTGTTCATGTGCTTTCACAAACCTCGAATTCCAATAGGGAAGCCAATCACCATATGGGCAATAAAAAATAGGCAACCTTTGTCCCATATATGCCCTTAATTAAGGTGATTGGAAATTTCCCTATTCTAGGGTGACCCCTCTTCCTTTGATCATGTGGCTTAGGCATATGCTCTCAGCTTTCTCCTTGCTATGAATCAAGGACACCCCATTATCACTCCCCTCCTTGTAGAAGGTGATTATCCATAGACAATTTTATCTTTTGAGGTGAGTAAAAGGCAAATAGGGAGGCAACTTCACTAGAGTAGGTCAATTTCACACTTTTTTGGATTAAGGGAAGCTACTTCTACACTCATAAAGCGACTTTACTCTCTTAAATGAGAAGGCTTCTAAGTGATCAGGATGATATACTCATAAGCAAGACTAATTGTATGATGGTACTAACATGCCAGACTCATGAGGATGAGAACAAGGATTAAGGCTTCATGAAGCCCAAAATTGGTACACATACAAAATAGGGCATCACCTCCTGATGGAGACCTCTTAATCTCCAAAGGTTTGATCTACACTGACTTAAGAACACTTCTATGTCAGCTATAAACCAAACTTTACACAAACAATGTTCCTTTTTACCAAAACTTCAAGCAACACTTCTCTGAGTGAAGAAGTATCAACTTCAGAAAGTCTGCTTCAAATATCAACTTCTTTACCTGCACAAATCTTCAAATTTCTTCAAGTAAATGATGCACAAGTATTAGCAATACCTTTGCGCAATCATACTAACCATTAGTTCTCAAAACTAATCACCAAAAGTTTAATTTGATCATTAAGATCAAATACATGTCAGAAAATGACTCTTAGAAGTTGCGCCTTTGACATAGCCAACTTCTTAACTTGATTTCTCCCAATCTGGAACCCGTTTTGCTAAATGCTTTTAGCCATAGCTTCCTTATCTTCTAACTTAAATTTTAAGTGCTCACTCATCAAAAACTTTACAGTATACACTCAGATCTGATCAAAATACTGAGACGGAAAAGTGCGCTACTTTCAGGCTTCAGTTCTCACATTCTACATATGAATGTTCCTAATGATCATTCTCACAGTAGGAGAGGAATTAGATTCTGAAACTCTAGACATAGCTTCATTAGCTTCTCAATTAGATGTGTACAAAAGGATTTCTGATCCACATGATCAGACAGAGAGCACTCAGAGAAAAACCCGTCGCTATTTTCTGGGAAAAAACTCTCTACACATCTTCCTCAAAATTGTCATCTACAAAATGACTCTATTACTTTCTCTCATACATTTCTTGTCATAATTATCTTATATATACAGGACTTTGAACTCATCTCGCGTCTATGACTCTACTCCTTATCATCCTAAAGATTTAACTATGGTAGCTTACAAGATTCTTCACTTATATGTACATATGTGTACAAGACAACATCCTGAATTCTTCTTCATTTTGCAAATGTCTTCCTTTGCTTCATTCTGACCATAAGCATTCTCCAAGATCTGTATAATCACCAATTTGTGATTGGTTTGCTCCAACAGCTCCCCCTCAATCACTAATTGTGATTATTCCATTCTTCTTCACTCCTGCCATCTCCTTGAATCTCTGTAGCTTAGGTCCATCCAAGCTCTTTGTCATCATATCTGCCACTTGTTCTTTTGTTGGAGTGTACATCACTTCAATCTCTTTATCAAGTACCTTTTCCCTCAAGAAATGATACTGAATCTCTATATGCTTAGTCCTGGCATGAAAAACAGGGTTAGCTGCCAAATACAAAGAACTCATATTGTCTCCAAAAATTATTGGAGTACTATGATCAATCTCAAAACTTTTCATCAAGGTCTTCAACCATATGACTTCTTTTGCAGCTTCTACCATTCCCTTATACTCAGCTTCTGTGGATGATAAAGCAACTGTATGTTGCTTCTTTGAACACCAAGATACTAGCTTATCTCCAACATAACATAAATATCCATGAGTAGACCTTCTATCATCTGAGTCACCTGCCCAATCTACATCACTAAACACTTTGATTCTTGTGTCAGAAGTGAAACCATAGTACAAACCTTCACTTAGGGTTCCTTTGATATATCTGAGTACCCTTTGGGCTGCAATCCAATGAGTCTTCTTTGGACAATGCATAAATTGTGACAACACACCTACTGCATATGATAGATCTGGCCTTGTCAAGGTAGCATAAATCAAACTACCTACCAAACTCTGATATTTCTTCATGTCATTGAACTCTTCACCTCCATACCTGCTTAATTTATGATTTACCTCCAATGGTGTAGTTGAGGTCTTGCAATCTTCCATGTTAAACTTGACTAGAAGATTCTTCAAATATCTCTCTTGTGAAACATACACTCCATGTTGAGTATACACAATCTGCATTCCTAGAAAATAAGATAAGTTTCCCAAGTCACTTATCTTAAACTCCTTCTCTATTTGTCTTTTGAGTTCATTGATTCCTTGAGCATCTGTTCCTGTAACAATAATATCATCAACATAAATACACATGTAAATGTATCCATTTTCACTTGCCTTCACTAGCAAGCTACTATCTGCCTTTGATGCTTGAAATCCACATTCATTCAAGAACTTGACCAATCTGTAATTCCAAGCTCTTGGGGCTTTCTTCAACCCATATAAAGCTCTCTTGAGCTTACACACATAATCTGATTCAATTGACTCCATAAAGCCTTCTGGTTGCTCCATATATACTTCATCTGCAATATAACCATTTAGAAATGCATTTTTCACATCCAATTGTGATAATTTCCATCCCTTGCAAGCAGCAATAGCAATCAATGTCCTAATTGTAGACATCTTAGCAACAGGACTAAAGGTTTCATCATAATCTACCCCATAAGTTTGGGCATAACCTTTGACCACAAGTCTAGCCTTATATCTAGACACTTTACCATCTGCAAACCTCTTTGTTTTATATACCCACTTGCATCCAATGACCTTCTGATTCTTTGGTCTTGGTACTAATTCCCAAGTTTCATTTTCAAGTAGAGCATCATACTCTTCTTGCATTGCCTTTTCCCAAATCTGTTTACCTTTGGCTTCTTCATAAGTAGTTGGATCTTCTTCTGTTTTCACAATGTAGGCATAATCTTTTGTTGTTAGGAAAGATGTATCATAACTATACCTTATAGGTTCTTTCCTTTCTCTTGTAGATCTCCTGATTTCTGCACTTCTTGAAGTTTCAGCCTCATTTGATTCTGGATCAAATCTTGGCCCTTCTTCTTCATGATCCTGCACTCTACATCTAGAGTCAACTTCATCAACAATTTCTTCACAAACTTTTACCTTTGCCTTTCCTTTTCTTTGAACTTCTTCAACACCTGTATACTCATTTGGTGATCCTGAATACCACACATTTTGCTCATCAAATGTCACATCTTTAGTAACAAGAAATTGCTTTGTGGATGGACTCCACAACCTATAACCCATCTGTCTATCATCATATCCAATAAACACATACTTCTCTGCTTTTGGTTCTAGCTTATGTCTTAATTGTGAAGGAACATAAGCATATGCAATACATCCAAATACTTTACAATGATCAAGACTAGGCTTCTTACCCCACCATGCTTCATAAGGGGTTCCTCCATCCAAAGCTTTGCAAGGCAACCTATTCACAAGGTATGTTGCAGTGTTAATGGCCTCTGCCCATAAGTAATTTGGACAATTCTTTTCCTTCATCATGGCTCTTGCAAACTCTACAAGAGTTCTATTCCTCCTTTCTGCTACTCCATTTTGTTGAGGGGAGTACCTGCAAGTCACTTCTCTTTTGATACCTGCATTCCACAAATAATCATCAAACTCTTTTGAGAAATACTCTCCCCCTCCATCTGATCTTAACCTCTTTAGCTTTTGTCCTGTGATCCTTTCTGCATAAGCATGGAAATGTTTGAATGTCTTGAAAACTTCTGATTTATCCTTGATTACATACAAAGTAATCCACCTGGTTGCATCATCAACAAACAATACATAATATCTGGATCCATTTATGCTATAGTCCCTTGAGGGACCCCATACATCTGTATGAACCAATTCAAGCATATTTGAATACTTGTACCCTGATTTGTTATAAGAACTTTTATGTGCTTTACCTAATTGACAAGCTTCACACTTGTACACCATATGTTGCCCTTCAATGTTTGGCAATCCAAGCACCACCTGATTCTTTGACATCTCCTTTATAGCTCTCTCATTGAAATGACCTAGCCTCTTATGCCATAGGTCTAATTCAGATACCTTTTGACCTCCATAGGTAAACAATGCATGTCCCACATTACCTTGGACCTTGAGAGTGAACAATCTTCCTTCCTTTTTACCTGCAACTATGGTTCTATATCCCTGATTTGGATCTTGTACATAAACACCATCATTTGTGAATCTTACCTCATATCCTTTCTCCACAATTTGCCCTACACTTATCAAATTTTTAGGAATAGTAGGAACATAAAGTACCTTACTCAGAAGTGTACTTCCATTCTTTGTCTTCACTGATCCAATGCTCTCCACTTTATGTTTGGTATTGTCACCTGTTTGAACTGTATGTCCATTCACCCTAGCTTCCATATCAGTCATCAAGGATAGATTCCCACTCAGATGGTTGCTACATCCTGAGTCAATATAAAACACTCTTTGATCTTCTCCCATTGATTCATGAGTTGCATTCAAGATAAGAGTCATGTCATCCTTCTGATCTGATGCATAATTGTAATAATTATTGTTGTAGGACTGAGATTGGAAGTTCCTTCCACCTCCTCTACCATATGATGTCCTACCACCTCTTCCTCTGAAATTGCCTCTTTGGTTTCTGCCTCCTCTACCTCTTTGATTATAACTCTGATTGTTGTATCCTCCACTTTGATTGTTATACCAACAATCATTTGCCAAATGATTTGTTCTGCCACAAATCCAACAAGCTTTAGCATTATCTTTGTTCTTACCTCCTCTTCCTTTACCTCTGAAATTTGTCTTCCCTTTTGTGAAGTTGGCTTGATTTGAATTCCCTTCATCCTCATTTGATTGCTTTCCCTTGCCATTCTTTTTCTTGTCCTTGGAGTACATAGCTTGACTTGTACTTCTATCATTGTCTCCTTTAAGATCCTGCTCAAAGGTTAGCATGTGTCCTAGCAATTGATTAAGGTCAGGAGTAAAGTGATCAAGTGACAACTCTATGGACAAGATAAAAGGCTTCCACTTCTCATCACCTCTTAGACCTGTAAGTATTTGTCTTACCAACTTTTCTTCTTCAATATCTTCATCCACTACTCCCAAGCTATCTGCAATATCTTTCATCCTTGCCACATAATCTGAAATTGATTGGGAGCTCTTCTTCTTGAAGGTTGTGAACTCAGCCCATAGTGAGGACTTCCTAGACTTAGTTGTATTTTGGAAATGCTCTTCCAAGGCATTCCAAACATCTGTAGCACTTTCCAAACCTCTGATGTGAGGTAGAAGATAATCATTTACAGCCATGTAGATGATGCTCCTTGCTTGAGCATCCTTTCTCATCCAAGTCTTCAACATTGCAAGTTCTTCCCTAGTAGGAATACTTGGATCTGCAAACTCTGGTTTTTCTTCATCTCCTGTAATAAATGCTATAAGGTCTTTGCTCATGAGGTGTGCTTCCATCCTCATGGACCATGCTGGATAGTTCTCCCTATCTAGCTTATCAATTTGCAAGCTTTCTCCCATCTTGTGTCCACCTGTGTATTGAAATCTTCAAGCTTTACAAACAATGTATGTACCTTTACTTCGAATTGAACTCCTTTTGCCTTTCTTGATGTCAATTTGTCTTCTCCCTAAGCTTTGATTCCAAGCTTTCACTTCTTGATCCTTCAAATGTTGAATCTCTTGAATCTGCAGCAGTCGGAATCCTCCTTTTCTTCAAATTGATGTCTCCTGCTCTGATACCACTGATGGAGACCTCTTAATCTCCAAAGGTTTGATCTACACTGACTTAAGAACACTTCTATGTCAGCTATAAACCAAACTTTACACAAACAATGTTCCTTTTTACCAAAACTTCAAGCAACACTTCTCTGAGTGAAGAAGTATCAACTTCAGAAAGTCTGCTTCAAATATCAACTTCTTTACCTGCACAAATCTTCAAATTTCTTCAAGTAAATGATGCACAAGTATTAGCAATACCTTTGCGCAATCATACTAACCATTAGTTCTCAAAACTAATCACCAAAAGTTTAATTTGATCATTAAGATCAAATACATGTCAGAAAATGACTCTTAGAAGTTGCGCCTTTGACATAGCCAACTTCTTAACTTGATTTCTCCCAATCTGGAACCCGTTTTGCTAAATGCTTTTAGCCATAGCTTCCTTATCTTCTAACTTAAATTTTAAGTGCTCACTCATCAAAAACTTTACAGTATACACTCAGATCTGATCAAAATACTGAGACGGAAAAGTGCGCTACTTTCAGGCTTCAGTTCTCACATTCTACATATGAATGTTCCTAATGATCATTCTCACAGTAGGAGAGGAATTAGATTCTGAAACTCTAGACATAGCTTCATTAGCTTCTCAATTAGATGTGTACAAAAGGATTTCTGATCCACATGATCAGACAGAGAGCACTCAGAGAAAAACCCGTCGCTATTTTCTGGGAAAAAACTCTCTACACATCTTCCTCAAAATTGTCATCTACAAAATGACTCTATTACTTTCTCTCATACATTTCTTGTCATAATTATCTTATATATACAGGACTTTGAACTCATCTCGCGTCTATGACTCTACTCCTTATCATCCTAAAGATTTAACTATGGTAGCTTACAAGATTCTTCACTTATATGTACATATGTGTACAAGACAACATCCTGAATTCTTCTTCATTTTGCAAATGTCTTCCTTTGCTTCATTCTGACCATAAGCATTCTCCAAGATCTGTATAATCACCAATTTGTGATTGGTTTGCTCCAACACCTCCACCTATTTTAGGCACTTCCGAATTAAGGAGTCTCCTCTACCCTATTTTGACCATCATGAGGCGATAGTGTGCCACCCAAGTCTGGGCATTCGATGCATCAGAAGATAAAAAGTGAATTCTCTATAAGAGGTAGAAGGATCAATAATTGCAAGAAAATCTAGTGCTAGGCCATGAAAATGTCAGAAACTCTTAGTGGAAGGCCTAAAAGTGGTTAGGTGACCAGTGCCAAAAATAAATCATCTCTACCACGTGTCACATCATTTTGAAGCACACAATAGTCAATGATTGGAATTGACAAGGCCACTCAAGTTGGCCCTTTGGAGTGTATATAAGAAGAAGTTGGGCACTCATTTGCCCCATCAAATCTGATAGGTCTATCTCATGTGGTCATACTCGCATTCTAAGCTACCTCTTTGTCTTCTAATTGTATGTTGTGGCGACTCTGCTCATTGTGCATTGTTGCAACTCAATGGTGTTTATACATAGTCTTGGCTACTTATTTTTGGGACAGATAGCTTGTCAATGTAATTGAGTTGTCTTTGGCTAGTTGTGTTTCAGTCATAGAGAACATCTTGTTGTTTATGCACTTTTGTTGTTGCTCTCATATGATCAATATTGTTTCATGAATGGTTACTAGCCTAGTTGTAATGCTCATTAAGCTATTTTGATCCTATTGGAACCATTTTGAGTCATTAAGATTTTGTGATTTTCTCATAAGTGTATTCTTGTGATTTTCTCATCATTGTATTCTCTAATTGTGAATTGTCTTGATGCACACATGCATAGGAGTATTGGGAACTATGTATGAAAGGTGATCCTGGATCTCACTTCTATAGAATTACATACTCATACTACACATAAGCACATAGACTTGCACATAAGCTCATAAACACATATATATTCACATGAACACATGGGCGCATACACTCACATTTTCATTCACACAAATTCCATACACACACATAGACATGATTAAACTCACATCTACTCACATGTCACATACACATAGGCACACATAAACATAGACACAAACATAGATGCACATAGGCACACACATCCGTAAACACATCACATGAGCCCATACACATTTAATTTTCTAACAATTTTTTTTTTAATTCTCTTGGTGTACATAAAAGTGGTCATCAAGAGAGAAAAAAACAAATGAAAAAAAATCATCTTCCATTTATCATGTGAGGTTCTCTCTAACATTCTCTCCCGTTAAACCTACACATTCTCCTTGATGGGCCAACCCACAGGTACAAGCAGAGCAATATCAAAATCGTTTTTGAAATCTTTTTGTTATCTTTCAAATTTTTCAAAGACATCATGTTCCTATATTGCAAATGCAGGTTCCATAAAACAAACTAACTTCAAATTACGCAAGGCAAAATTGAGAACACAATAATGTAGCATACAAGTTTTAAAGATAAATTAAAAAATGCACTTGTAAATGTCGATGGACTCTTCATATGTACTAGTTTCAAAATCAATCATTGTTTTTATTTAAACATTTATGTGCTATGCACCTAGACATACATCAAGAGATGTAACTACTTCCCATCTTCCATACATCCACCTCATATAGCCTGCATTTATTCTTTTACTTACCAATGGCTTTGAGACCATAACCAAGTCCTATATACCTTTCTTGGTCTTGTTTCTTCTTTTTCTTTATCTTCAGTCAACTTTGTCTTCATTAGTAGCAACCATTAATGTATTATATCTTTGTTTTAGCTTTAAATTCTACTTTTTGGGTGGAAGAAAGTATAAACTTCTCATTCAAATGAGGGACTCTTCATAAGTTTTTTGTTTAATGAAAAAGGCATAACCCCTAATCAGAGGTGAGGATCTAGGGACATGTATTAGTAGGAACTAAGACCTCTTTAACTGTGTTTCTAAGGAAAAACAAATGCCTATCTATATAAAAAGAGTTTTCAATCTAAATTGTCCTATCTAGGTCATCTTGCCAGTTGTAACATTTCTAAACTTTTTTTCCAAGTATATGAATTCCTACAAGGGTATAACTCTAACTTTTCTTAATTTGAAATTCTTTATGACATCATTATGAAATGTAGTTTATGAAGTGCAATGAAACATAACAAAACAAAGACTAAACAAATAGAACAAAATTGAGTAGAATTAAAATTAATTCATATTCTTCCTAGAGCAACTCATCATCAATTAAAAATTCTTTTTCCTTTCTTTGCTTGAACAACTTCACTCTCTTGCAATCAAAGTCTTCAAATGAACACCATCAAACTCTTTTAAAGAATACGTACCATTTACATTGACATACACAACAACATATCAACCAAACCATCATTTAGTTAGTTTATGTCATGCATTATATTGGGAATCAAAATATTTATCTTGGACTAATACCCAATCCCCTACTTAAATCAAATATGACCTTACTTAATGCATATTGTGTTTTCAGCCGCACTAGTTAATCTACAAGTTTCTTGAAAGGTTTTAGTTGTGGTGGAAGCAGTCATGGAAAGTCTATGCAGGTTTTTGAGCCTAAAGAATAGAGTTGAGTCTATGTTGCTGGCCAACTTTTGGGTAGTAAATTCATATTTTCAATGCCATTTTCTTGCATATATTGAGCACATACACACTATGTATGCTTATGTATGTCCATGTTGTCATTGATATAGTGCTTATGTTTTTGCATAAAGCCTTTCATGTTTGATAAAGAGGGTCTTGGTGAGGTTTTCTTAACTGGGGACACCCAGATGTCGGGTCTCTTTGATGATGCAAGTGGAAGATTTTTCTAACCTTGTCATAGGAGACGTATGATAGTTGTTCATAGATGCTTGATAAGCCTAGTTGGCTTCTTTTGGGTAATTGATTATATGCAGTGGAGTCAATGATTCATTGTGCAGGTAAACATGTCAGTACTTGTAGTTTTATGAGATTTTGACACTGGTCATATGCTCATTTTGTAGAGGATAGTCTGGCAAAAGTTTTCTAGGTCTTTTGGATTTGTCAACTATACAATGGTCGACTTACTCCTTGATACACTTATTGGTGTGAGCACATTTATTCTCAAATAATCCTTTTGGTTGTCATTACTATTCATTAGTTCATTTTTCTGGGAAGACTACTCAATTCTCTCCCACAATCTAACACGTGGTCACCCTTATTTGAGCCTTAGTGGTGTTTGGACTCTTCAAGCTCCATTATCATTCTATTTAGTTCTATACCATCATGGCATGAGAGGCCTAAGGCACATCTATTGGATCAAGGTCTAGTGCCAGTGTTCTGAGGAGGAGTTATAACTTGCATGACAGAGACCATTTTGAGATCCAAAAACTTAATGGCATAAACTTTGCTCTATGGAAGAATCAAATTAAAGATGTGCTGATTCAAAGGAGGCAATGGAAGACAGTAAATGGGATCTCAAAGAAGTCTGCTAACATGGATGAAGATGAGTGGGATGAGTTAGATGTAATGATTAGTTCTACCATTCGATTGCACCTAGCAGATAACGTTTACTTTACAATATAAGACAGTGAAAGTGCAAAGGAGCTTTGGAAGAAGTTGTGCAATACATATGAAAAAGAGACGGCATCAAATAAAGTGTATATGATGAGAAAGTTATATGACCTTTGTATGAAGGACACAGATAGTGTTGCTGCTCATCTAAATGATTTTCACGCTATATTCTCCTAGTTACAAGTTCAGAAAATGGATATGGATAATGAGATGAAAGCAGTCTTATTGTTATGCACCTTGCCATCATCATGAGATATGTTTTGCACAAATATTAGCAATAGTGCACATGGTGGTAAATTGGTCTATGATGACATATGTGGAGCACTCTTGAGTGAGGAGATTTGTAGAAAATCTATGGTTGGCACTCAAATTAAAGATGCATATAATGCTCATGATTCTTACCAAGGAAAGAAGCAACAACATGCAAGAGCAAGAGGAAGGAAAAGAATGGTCATCAAAAGAAGAGTAGAAGTAAATCAAGGAAGAGGGATATCAAATGCCATTATTGTTGTAAGAAAGGATACATAAAGAAAGACTCTTATGCATTAAAGAATGCTAAAGGTAAAGGAAAGAATGTTGATGGGCATGTTAAACAACTACCTGCACCATCTACTTCGATTGTGAAGGATGAAGAAATTAATGAGTTGACACTTGATAGCATTGTGCCAACTAAGGCTTTTATGGCTAATTCTCTTTCCCACACATGGGTGCTAGATTTTGGTGCTTCTTTCCATGTGAACCACATGGAGAGTGGTTCTCTAATTATGCAAGAAATTATCTTGGTACCCTAAGAATTGGTGACTCTGACAAGTATGATGTTGTGAGGATTGGAGATGTGGTTGTGCAGTTCATTGATGGTTCAAAATTTACTATGCATAATGTATGCCATGTACCTTAGTTATCATGCAATTTGATGTCAGTTGGTCAACTTGATGACCTTGGTTAGAAGGTGGTCTTCTATGCTCAGTCCTTTTTCATATCAAAGGGCAATATGGTTATTGCAAAAGTAAGAAAAGTTTCCTCACTTTATCTTTTATTTGTATCATAGAAAGAACACATGTTAGCTGTTACTGAACAGCCTATTGCTTGTATTTGGCATGGTTGTTTGGGCCATATATCATGTAGCGGAATAGAAAATATTTCTCATTCTGGCTACTTACATGTGCTATCTTTCTTGTGACTTTTCATTTTGTGAGCATTGTCAATATGGAAAGCAAACTAGGGATGTGGACAAGACGCACATTGACTCTTCAATTCAGCCTTTAGATCTCGTTCATACAAATCTGTGTGGTCCTATGCCCACAAGGTCATTAGGTGGTTCTCTTTACTTTGTCACTTTCATAGATGATGCTACTAGAAAATTCTAGGTATATCCTATCAAAGCAAAGGATGAGGTATTCCCTACTTTTAGAAAATGGCTCGCTTCAGTTGAGACTAAAATAGGAACTAATCTTAAGGCTTTACATTTAGATAATGGGGATGAGTATACCTCACATGAATTCAGCCTTTTTTGTCAATCTAGAGGAATTCGTAGAGAGTTTACAGTCCTTATACCCCAGTACACAATGGTGTAGTTGAAACGATGAATAGAACTATTCAAGATAGACTAGTTTCTATGTTGCATCATGTAAACCTTTCACAAGGCTTTTGGACAGAAGCAATATTGATTGCAGTTCATGTGATTAACCTTTCACCTAATACTACCAAAGGTATGAAAGTGGCACAATAGTTATGGATAGGGAAGTCACCATATTATGATCATTTTCAATTTTTTGGGTGTGAAGCATATGTTCATATACCCAGAAATCTTAGACAAAAGTTGGACCATAAGTCAAAGAAATGCATTTTTCTTGGATATGCTCGAGAAGGACAATTTGGATATTGCTTATGGGATCCTAAAACATGGTCAGTGATCAAAAGTAGTGATGTCATTTTCAATGAGCCTAAGATGCATAAATAGCCCATTGAGGAGGTTGAGCTGAGAAGAGTGGTGTTTGAGGATACTAGTCTTCTAGTTAGCATGCATAAAGATGCTGCACATAGGGATGTTCAAGAGAATGTCCGATCAAGTTAGTTTGCAAATGTTCCTATTCACTAACCTTTGAGATGCTCTACACGTGCCTCACATCCACTTGATATATATGTTCCAGGTTTGGATTTTGTTATGCTAACATATGTTGGTGAGCCTTC